>JAMKCH010038551.1:0-23343 GCA_023653785.1 Ophioderma brevispina | reverse complement strand
GATTACTAGTACTGGACATAAGAACCACACTGACCTAAAGGCTCATGTGGTTGTAACCAAGTGACCTATTGACCCCCCTTTTGTTGGAATCTGTAACACAGAAACCTTTCCCACATGTGGTTCATTGATTAACTTCATCAGAAGAACCCTGGCCCAAGGCTCACATGAGGTGTCAGACAGGTTGGACCTCTGATGAACCCCTATTGAGCTCACATCACCAAACCTGACCTCCTTTGGCAAACCACGATGGCAGGTGACACAAGCGTGCGGGGGAAGTCTGCCTCCAGACTCAAGAGATGCAGGAATTCTTCTATTTATGTAGTTTAGATTGTTATAACAATTCAGGCTAGCTCCCTCGTCTCCCCTTTCCAGTCTATTTTACTTACCACAACCCAGGTAAGTGATATGCGGTGGCATTCCAGATAGTATTAATTAGACACCGGCACAACACTGCAGTCTATCATAGATGTAATCAGGTAATATCCCCCCCCGCCATGTTGAATCACGGTCATCACAACCATATATCTCTCCTACTTCTTCTCACATTATTGGCCCTCCGCATAGTTTGGAGGGCGACGGCAAAAAAACTTCCCGGAAGCCTATGCCTGCCATTTTGGCATGAGATGAGTCGTGGGTCACTGGAAAACACATGCAAAATGGTTCAAAACATTGGCAATTGTAATGGAAGAACATGTTAGGCAGAAGGTTTTGTTGTTCAAATATTGTATACGGGATATTTTCCTGGGTTCTATTGTTTTTTTTTTTCCGCGGTGTTACTTTTTTGACATTTCAGTTTGGTTTTATATCAGCACATTTAGTTTGAACACATTAAAGTCAATGTAAAAATACAATTTTCATGGGTTTAAAATTGCGGTTAGCTGCCTGAATGCGAAAAGCGCGAAAATTAACCCCTGTGATAATTTCCCGCTATACAGTAGGTAATAGTCGTGGCCATTCTGTAGTACAACTTCTGGGAACAAATATTTGAAGGGAATCTTGGGGTTCTCTGATAGATGCCTGAATATTGCAATGTTCTGTCATTTTGGGAACAATGGAAAAAAAAGTTTCCATGGGGGGGTCAAAAAATTTGGATTGTCAACCAATTAAATTATTGTTTAACATACACTGCAAAAACTGAGTGTTCACTTTAACCACCATGGGATGTTAGTTTTAAACAACCCTCCTGGAATCCATAGGGCACCACACCCACTGGTGTTAGATTTTACACCATTTTGGTGTTAAATCCACTGTCACTGTATTTATTTTACAATTACACAAATTTTGGTGTTACAATGTATGACACATTTTTTAAATAACACTGTCCAGTGCCAAATTGACAATACTCTCCTGGAATCAATTTGGGCCTACAACCCTCTGGTGTTAATTAATACCAAACTTTGGGGTTAACATTTATAGCTGTAACGTCTTATTTTTAGTGAAAAGTTTGATTTTGTTATTGTTTTGGCTTCTTACTCTCTTGAACTGCTTACCACGCCCCCCTCCAACACTTCAATAATCAGATCACAAAAATCATACTTGTGCAGCACACTGAGCCGGTGTAAATCCTAAATTTCAAACACCAAAATAACCCAACAAGCTTGACACCACTTGGATGTTAATGTTTTTTGCAGTGTACTTTTGCCTTACTCTGGAACTAAAATGGCTATTTAGAGAATAGAGAAATGAAGATTTTTTTGTTTGGGCCATCTTAGTGGTGTCATAATGGATGGCGTCCAATATTTTTGAGTGGGGATGGCGGCGCAGCCAGTATCCACCAACGATAAAATTTGGATGCCCATCCATTATGACACCATCTAAGATGGCCAAACAAACAAATCTTATCGTTTATTCTCAGAATTTCTTATTTATAATTGTGTAATTTTTGCGTTTTAAATCGACATAATTTTGTTTGTCCAGTAAGAGTAGTAGTACAACCTAAGTTGTTAAATGACGGGTTTGTCCCCCGTACCAAACCGTGGGTGGCCCGGATTCACCTCACATTCATATCCACAATCGCCCTACTCCATCTTCCACTTTCACATTCACACCATCAATGGGCAATTCTTCTTTGCAAAACAAGTAAAACCTTTTGATAAAAAAGAATTCAATGGTATTGCCATTTCTTTAAATTATCACTTAATCATCCTTCCAAGTTTTTCTTTCTTGCTTGCATGATATTCAAAAACAATCATGTCAACCAACACCCTCATATTTGCATAAATGAGACGGTCTTCATATTTGGGATAAAACAGTGGGGAGATTATTACAATACACCATTTTGCTTCGTTATAGTTTATTATATTAAATAGCTTTTCATTTTTTGTTTTGAATACTGCCTAAAGTCTTGCATGGACTTCAATTTCAAAATATGTTGAAAAAATACAAATTTATAGGAAATAGAAATAATTACAGAGAATTTTAATTGACTTTGGTATGGTCACCACGTGGAACAAAATAAAGAAGTTTTTTATTACTAGAAAACCACTGTCTCAGTAATGATCATATTTCATTTGAAAAGCCAGTTATATGTATACCCATTCACACTTATACAAAATAATGGTTTGATCTTTCCTCTTTCAAAGTTATTGATGTGCTATTACTGGGGGTCATACACGTGACCCGCACTCACCATTTTAGTATTTGAAGACGTAATTCTTGCATATTGAAAGTAGCATTGTTTAACTTCTATTATAAGTAAAATGTGAATATGACGCATTTTAAACACGAAACACAATTAATTCATTTCCGTGTCTTTTGAAAGTGGGGAATTTTGCCAAATTTATAGACTGCACTATGTGTTAAACACAGGAAATCTGCATACTAGAGAGCTTGCTTTTGAATTTATTACTGATGGCAGTTAATTAAAGTGTTTGAAATAATTGCGAATATGGAAATACAACAGATTTATTAAAACTTCATTTTTGTGCACATTAACAATGGTCATCAATTTTGTGTTGAAAAGTCAATGGAGATGTCACAACACGTAACCACCAATGTCCACACCTGACGGGTACTTAGTGATCTAATTTGGTTAATTATACCAAGTTAAAGTTTGCTTTTTACTTTTAATTACCAACTTGTTGTAATGACAACATGGGCAAGGTCTTTCTGAAATAAATATAAGATGGTGAGTACTTATTATATTCACAGAATTTACAGTTTGAAGTTTGAATTCTAAAAACACCTTTTTGTCTGAGGGTCACAAAAGTGACCGAAATTTATTTGCTCTTGTGACAAATCATCAATATGGCGCGAAAGGGGAAACCTTATTTTTGGTGGTTTGGTCAAAGGTTTTTCATTTTACAAAAAAACGTAATAACAGATTGGTTATTTTATGGCAAAACAGCATTGGGGTTGAAATCAAAATTCCCATTTTTGGGTCACAAACGTGACAGAAGAATGACCAATGCTCCCCCATCCTCCACCCACCCTCATACTATCCTCCTCCACTTGCTTCCTCAATGTCCTCTTTGGTCAGCCCCTCGTCCTCAACACCCACCTCAAATCAAACAGGCTTTTTAAAACATGCTCCTCATCCTTTCTCAGCAAATGCCATACCATCTTACACCATTCGCCTTCGCCAGTCGGTCAGCCGCCTCTTCCAAACACAACATCTGCATCAAATCCCCAGGGGGGGGTACTCGACCTAAAATTGGGTACGGGTGTGCGCTCCGCCGAGGTTAAAATAGACCCAATGTTTTATAGTGACCAAATTATTCAAAAATATGACCCAGTTCTATAGTTGGTTCCGAAATTTTGACCCATTTTCTATAGTTGGCTTTGAAAATTTGCACCATTTTCATAGTAATCTGAAAAAATAGGCCCATTTTCATAGTAACTTTCCAAAAATCAGAAAAACCACCATTTTCATGGTGATTTACTGAAAATCAAGAAAAATGACCCATTGTCATAGTAAATTGAGACAAAAAATTGAAAAATGGGCACCATCTATATAGGAGCAATGACCTCTCAAAAAATGACCCATCAATAGAGTAGCTTGGTGGGAAAAAAGAACCATTGTTATAGTAAGGTGGTGAAAATGCAGACCATATCAGGCGGGCACTATGTACCTTACCCTTTTCCCACTGAGTACCCCACACCCGGGATCAATCCTCAGTTCTATCTTCTTCCAATTTCCCACCACAACATTGCTCTCACCCATTGCTATCTCTGCCCTTGGTGTGGTCAAGAAATCCCCATCTCATTTTCACTAAGGCACCATGTCTCACTCACATACAGCATCACTGATCTACTCAAAATCTGTACACATCTGTCATCTTCAAAGGAGATCTTCTCCCAAGTAACAACCCTCTCACATTCTTCTAACCTTCCACCCACAATACCTTACTCTGGCGTCACCGCCGCCTCACATCCACCACCACCCGCACTAATCCTGTCCCTATGTGAAATCCTCCAATTTTTACCTCGTCACACAACTGTTCCACCTCCTGCCACCACTCCCTCAACTCCTTCTTGCATCTTCCACACACAAAGTCTCTTTCCAAACTTAGGGTCACTCTTCATCTTTGTTTTGTTCATCTCCCATGAATCCATGTACCACCATTTTCTCACACCACACTATGGAATTTGCCCTCACCCCCTTTCCACATATTCCCCATGGGCTATTCCATGTCAACACGCGAGATGTGCACCGCAGCCCTTGTCAGGATTTTGCTTCTTTTTTGGTGTGATGATCAAATGATGAGAAATGAAAATCCAAAATTTGGAGCTTCATACCCCTTTCGTTTTCCGCAGGAGCATCAGATATTTAGAAGGGGTCATCATCAAAAATGCTTGTGCAATGCGAAGGCCACTGAGGTTGTCAACAGGTTGACCTCTGATGACCCCTATGTGAGCATTAACATCACCAACTGACTCCATTGGCAACCACATGGCAGGTGACACAAAGCGTTCGGGGGAAGTCTGCATCAGACTCAAGAGATGCAGGAATTCTCTATTTATTGTAGTTAGATTGTTATACAAATTCAGCTAGCTCCCTAGTCGCCCCTTTCCAGGCATATTTACTTACCACACCCTGTAAGGATGCGGGTGCATTCAGATATTATTAGCACCACGGCACACACTGCGTCTATATGATGTAATCCCGCCATGTCGGAATCACGTTCATCACAAATTTCTCTCCTAACTTCTCTTCACATTATTGGACCGCATGTTTGGAGGGCCAGACGCAAAAACTTCCCAGGAAGCCTTGCCTCCATTTTGGCAGTGAGATGATGAGTCGTGGGTCACTGGAAAAAACAATGAAAAAAATGTTCAAAAACATTGGCAATGTAATTGAAGAACATGTTAGGCAGAAGAATGTTTGGTGTTTCAAAGATTGTATACGGATTATTTTCGCTGGGTTATTTTTCGCGAGTGTACTTTTTTGACATTTCAGCTTGTTTTATATTCGCACATTTAAGTTTGAAAATTAAAGTCAATGTTAATAAAAATACAATTTCATGGGGGGTTTAAAATTTGCGGTTTAGCTGCATGGAATGCGGACAAGCGGCGGATAATTAAAACCCTTGCGAAAATTGCCGCTATACAGGCGGTAATAGTAGTGGCCATTCGTAACAACTCTGGGAACAAATATTTGAAGGGATCTTGGGGTTCTTGATTAGATGCTGATATTGCAATGTTCTGGCCTTTTGGAAAATGGAAAAAAAAAAAGTTTCCATTGGGTCTCAAAATTTGGATTGTCACAATTAACTTATTGTTAACAGACACTGCAAAAAACTGGAGTGTCTCACTTTAAACACATGGATGTTATGTTTTAAACACCCTCCTGGGAATCCTAGGCCACCACACCACTGCGTGTTAGATTACACATTTTGGTGTTAAATACCACTGTCCACTGTATTATATTACACAAATTTTGGTGTGTTACATGTATGACAAACATTTTTTAACACTGCAGTGCCAAATGGACAATACTACTGGAATCAATTTGGGCCTGCACCCTCTGGTGTTAATTATACCAACTTTGGGGGTTAAACATTTATATCTGTAACTTCTTATGTTAGTAGAAAATGTTTGATTTTGTTATTGTTTGCTTCTACTGAAATGCTTACCTCACACTTCATAAGCAGATCACAAAATGCATAATTGTGCAGCAACACTGAGCGGTTGATTACATCCCCTAATTCAACACCAGAAACTAACACCAACAGCTACAACAGTTGGATGTTATATGGTTTTGCAGTGTACTTGCCTTATCTATGGAATATAAAAATGTATATTTTTAGAGAATAAGAGATGAGAGATTTTGTGTTGGCCATGTTAGATGTGTCATAATGGATGGGGTACAATATTTGAGTGGTGGATGCCGGCGCGCCAGTTCCACCACGATAAAAAGATTGGATGCCCATCCATTATGACCCATATAGATGGCCAAAACCAACCAAATCTTACTTTATTCTCATATTTCTTATTTAGATTTGTGTAATTTTTTGCTTTTATTTAAAAATATTAAGTGTTTAATTCCAAGGTTTGAGATAGTAGTAGTAAAACCTAAGTTTTTTAATCGGTTTTGTCCCCCCAACCGGGGGTGGCCGGATTCACCTCCCTCCTAGCAATCGCCCTCTCCCTCCTTCCACTTCACCCGGCTTTCAATGGGCCATCATTTTTCTTCAAAAAAGTAAACCTTTTTGACAAAATGAAGTTAATGGTATTGCAAAATTTCTTTACATTATCACTTAATCATAATTCCAAGTTTCTGCATGATATTTTTTCAAACAATATGTTCAACTCAAACACCCGCATTTGCAATAAATGAACGTCTTCAATATTTTAGGGCTAAAAAAAAGTGAGATTATTACACCATTTTGCTTCTTTAGTTTTTATTTAAATAGCTTTCATGTTGTTTGAAATCTGCCTACAGTATTGCATGGACTCAATCTTCAAAATATGTTTGAAAAAATACACATTTATCGGGAAATAGCAAGTAATTAAATAGGGATTGTAATTGACTTTTGCATTATGTCATACACGTGACCAAAAATACAAAGAAGTTTTTATTAATAGAAAACCACTATCTCAGTAATGATCATATTTCATTCAAAAGCCAGTTATATGTACCTTCACTTATACAAAATAATGAGGTTTTAGACTTTCCTCTTCAAAAGTATGATGTGTAATACTGTACACACGTGACCGGCACTCACCATTTTAGTATTTGAAGGACGTAAAGTTCTTTGTCATATTGAAGAAGAGCAGTGTTAACTTATATTAGCAGTAAAATGTGAATTATGACAGTTTAAAAAAGGAAAAACAACAATTTTAATTTCATTTAATGTGTCTTTGAAGTTTGGGTGAGTGAAGTTGCCAAAATGTTAGCAGACTTGCACTATTTCAACACAGGAAATCGCCATACTTGGAGTAGCCCAGGCTCTTTGAAGTTATTAATGATGGCATTGTAATGAAAGTGTTTGAAATAATTGAGAATATGGACATACACAAGAGTTATTAAACTTATTTTTTGGTTGCCATTAACAATGGTCATAAATTTTGTTTGTTGAAAGTCAACTGGAGATGTCACACACGTAACCAACAATGTCACACACGTGACGGTACTTAGTGATATAAATTTGTTAATTAACCAAGTAAAGTTGGCTTGTTACTTTTATTACCAACATTGTGTAATGACAAAAATACCAATGTCTTTCTGAAAATAAAATAAGCATGTGAGTACTTATTATATTCACAGAATTTTACAGTTGAAGTTGAATTCTAAAAAAACCCAACATTATTTGTCTGAGGTCACACAGTGACCGAACTTTATTTGCTCAACATGACAAATCAACCAAACTCAAATAATTCCTATAAAAAAAATATTTTTGGTTAGGTTATGTCTAAAGGTTTTCATTTTCCAAACAGTAAAACAGATTGGTTATATTGGCAAAAACAGAATTGGGTTGAAAATCAAAATTTCCCATTTTTCGGGTCACAAAACGTGACCGAAGAATGCCCATGACATCCCCCATCCTCCCCCAACCCTCCTACCTTTCCTCTCCACTTGATTCCTCCATGTCCTCTTTGGTCAGCCCCTACTTCTACAAACACCAACCTCAAAACTCAAACCTTTTTAAACATGCTCTAATACTTCTCAGCACCCTGCCCATACCCCATACACCATCGACATCGCCAATCGGTCAGCCGCCTCTTCCAAACCCACCATCTGCATCAATGCCCAGGGGGGGGCGTGGGGGTACCGACCTAAATGGGGTACGGGTGTGCGTCAGCAGAGGTGGTGTAAAAAATAGGGACCCACCCCGGTATAGTGACCAAATTATTAAAAAAAGCTGACCAAGAAATTTATATAGTGGTTCCGTAAAAATATATGATCCATTTATATAGTTGATTTGGAAATTTTGTACATTATTAGTAATCCTTAGCAAAACAATCGTACCATTTTCATAGTAACTTTCCGAAAATCAGAAAAAAATCAACCCTTTTCCATTGTGATTTTACTGAAAATCAGAGAAAAAATTGACCCATTTCATGTAAATTGATGACCAAAAAATTGAAAAATGGACCCATTTATATAGGAGCAGTGAGACATCAAAAAACTGACCCCCAACTATAGTAGCATGGTGGAAAAAAAGGGACCCATTGTTATAGTAAAGGGGGAAAATGTGACCCAATAGGCGGCAACATATGTACATACCCTTTTCCACTGAGTACCCCCCCCGGATCAAATCCGCAGTATTCCTATCTTCTTCAATTTCACACAACACATTGCTTCACCATGCTCTTTCTGCACTTTCAAAATTTCCCCATCTCATTTTCACTCAGGCACCATGTCTCACTCCCATACAGGCATCACTGATCTTCACACAACTCTGTACACCATCCCTTTCATCTTCAAAGGAATTCTTCCCAAAGTAACAACTCTCCACATTCTCTAAAATTCACCACCCATACCTTACTATGGCTGTCACAGCCGCCTCAAATAACAACACCGCACTAATCCTGTCCCATATGTGAATATCCTTCAAGGTTTCCCACCTCGCCACAAAACTTTTCCATCCTTCCCCACTCCCTCAACCCCCTTTTGCATCTTCCACACAGAGTCTCTTGCCAAACTTGGGGATCCAATCTTCATCTTTGTTCATCTCCCATGAATCCATTTACAACATTTCTCACACCACAATGAAATTTGCCATCACCCTTTGCCAAATATTCACATGGCTATTCCATGTCAACCACTCGAGATGTTCACCGCAGCATGTCATGGAATTCTGCCTTTTTTTGGTGTTGTGATGATAGATATTGATGCAGAAATGAAAAAGCCCAAATTTGAGCTCCATACCACCTTTCGTTTTCCGCAGGGATCAGATATTTAGAAGGGAGTCATCATCAAAAATGCTGTGCAATGCGAAAGACATTTTTAAAATAACCCCTATATTAAGATATGTTGAAGATACATCATAAAAGAAATATTCTGAAAGACCAGTTGGTGATCTTGATTTCTTCATTGTTTTTTCAGCTCGTTCTTTCAAGGAAAGTTATATAATGATATAATCTTCAAACCATATCTGAAGTAGATGGTGTCGTATGTCAACAACATGGTTTTCGGGGGATCAAAATGGTCAAAAAAGTACAATTACCATTTTCAAGGGGCTGTACCTCGCTTATTACTTTTCTAATGTGTTCATAATTTTATTGGTTTTAAGTTCTACTATGTAGCTCTGATTGACCAAAAGATGGACAGTAAATATCTTCTTACTTTTGGAGTTTGGCCCCGAATGAACAAAGGTGCATATTTAGACCTCATTAACTCTAATAGTAAACATGCTACAAACTTCCTGATGCCATATTTGAATTCTACACCAAATATTACCAATAGATAGTGATTTTCAAAGTTGTGGAGGGTTCCATTACTAATCTGTGAACCTCTCAACATAGTCTTTCACATTGGGCGGCACTTTTGATGGTGACCCCCCCCCCCCTAAATTTCCAGTTGCTCTAACAGGAAAACGAAATGGACTATGACGCTCAAAATTTCAGGATTTTCATATCTCATCAATGTTGTACCAACACTAAAACAGCGAAAAAAATCCATGACGTGCTGCGGTGCACATCTCGAATGTTGACATGGAATGGGCCACATGGGTCCACCTTACTAACACCTCCCCCTCCTCCCCACTCACCATCATTTTAGTCTTCCCAAGGTTTACCTTCAGACCCTTACTCTCAAATGCCTTCTTCCACTTCCAAGACTTCTCCCTCAAACCCTCCATTGTCTCACACATTAAAACTAAATCATCAGCATGACAGCATCTCACTCATCAAACCTTCTTTTGCACTCTCCGTAACCACATCAACCACAATTGCAAACACCAACGGCGACAGCACAGAACCCTGATGCACACCCACCTTCACCTCAAACTCCTCAGACAACTCAGACCCTACTCAACTCTTGTTTTTGCTCCTTCATACAGACTCATCACTGCTCTAACCACCACTTCTGGTATACCCCTTTTCCTCATTGCCCACTCCATCACTTTCCTCGGTAATCTATCAAAGGCCTTCTCCAGATCCAAAAATATTCTAAAATCATTCTTTTTTATTCATTTAAATAATTGCACCCCTCTTGAAAACAAATGTTTCAACCCAAGGAACCAAAGTGATCGTGCGGTGATCGTCACGCTGCGTAAATTGCATTTGGGTACAAACGCGAAATGCACGACACAGTATAAACGCGCCATTTGCGTGTGTTATTGCATGTGTTATATAGTCAAATGCACGCGTAATTGCTGAACGAACTATCCATATATGACTAGTAATGGATGGGCGGAGATTTGACCTAATCAATCAAATTTTTGTTTCACATGTATACACCATGCCCACTGATAGGAATTTATTATACAGGCGACATTAAATGAAGATAATATAGCCAAAAATGTTTTAAGGTCATGAAACTTAAGCAAGGTCATACTGTATAATATAATCTGTTACACCATACCAAATTAAACATACCCCCTACATGTAATCTCCATAACATACCAAAAACCTGTAACAAGGAGGCAGTGGCAGCGTCAGGGAGTTTCCCCTATAGGTAATAGAAAATGGATTTGCAAAACTTAGCGATTTGGGGCCAAAATTGGTTAAAAATATAATTTTTTTATTATTTTTCCCCTCCAGAATTCAATTTTGCACCCTTTACAAAAATGAAGTCAGCACTGTCAAGGAGGGTTTGTAAATCCAATCCCATGAGGCAATATAAGTCGAAATTCTAACCTTGAAACCGTGTTACCCCGCTGCAGGGCCGTAGCCAAGGGGGGGGGGGGGGTGGCGATGTACCCACCCAAATCTCCAAAATTCACACAAAAAGTCCACAAAAATGATGTGGGCGAGGAAGACCGAGCTTTGAAACATAGAGGTTGGGGCTTTTTGCGTCAAAAAAAAAAGGGCGATATTTGGCAAAAAGGTCCACTTGCCAAATTACACCCCCCTCTATTGTGAAAAAGTCCAAAGATTCCACATTTTGGGAAAAGATCACATTTTGGGGAAAAAAGGTCCACTTTTGAAAAATCAGCACCCCCCCCCCCCCCCCCCCCCCCCCCACCCCCCCCCCCCCCCCCGCCCCTTGTCCCCCCACCAAACCACACCCCCCCCCCCCCCCCCCCCCCCCCCCCCCCCCCCCCCGCCCCCCCCCCCCCCCCCACCCCCCCCATGGGGCCTGCCTCCGCTTGACTATTCTCAACACACAATGAACCCGACTTTTAAAAGTCCAGGTTAAAGAAAAGGATTCTATTCATGATCAAAATATATCTTGTGATGGTTCATGGAATTTTAAGCACATTTTATTTGTAAGTACAGTGATGCATAGAATATAAGCAAAGTTAAGATATTAGGATCACGAGTATTTACTAACTACACATGGAAAGCTATGAAAGACACTATCAGAATTCACGAAGTCAAAATTGAAATTGCACGAAATAGTTTTAAATTGAAAGGATAAGTTACTTTTAATAACTGAAGAATTGCAGAAAGGAAGAAAAAATGCAGTACTTCTAAGATTGGACTCTCCATTGAATTAAGTGTTGCAGTAAATGCCCGTACGGACAGTAAAGAATAAAATATCAGATTTGGGCTTATAGGCTGCTTCTGGCCTTATCTTTGCAGAATATGTTAGGGTACCTGTACTGTTACAGACAACATTGCAAAAAGTCTGATTTTTGATTTTTTGATAGTGCCTTTAACTTATGCATGGCCACGGCGACAGAAGGAGGAACAGAGGAGACACCATGACCCCCCGCTCCTTCAAATTCTTGAAAAATCTTGTAGAACACTAGTGTTACCTCCCCCCCAAAAAAATAATTGATTGCATCCACACCACTGATTTTATTTACTTTCAACACTGCTTTTTTTAAATTGCCCTCTATCTCCCCAAAAAACTAAGTACAGGTTATATTCGGGGTTTGACCCTGAGCCATCACATTGCATTGTATTATGGAATTGTATAAACCATCCTGTTTGTGGGAGGGCCATTAGAGGTTGTACCAGTGAAAAAACTCCGGATCAGCTCATCCAATTTATGTGTGTAATGAAGTGGGAAAAGAGCAGGAGGAAGGCGGCAACGCAACAAAAGTCCAGGGAGCGGGGGGGAGGCAAAAAAAGCCACCCAAAAAGCCCCAGATGACAGTTTCTGCTGCACCCTACCAAATCATGCTCATAAAAAGGTTAAGGTATTCAATGTCAAAAAAGTGGATCCAATCTCAAATACTCTAAATCCCGCTTGTAAAAGATTTTTGTGATCCACCCATTTTGTTATCTAATGCTTGAAGTCAACATGTGGTATGTGAGCTTGGGGAATGTGGTAATTGAAAGCTAAGTGTTGTCAAGAGTAAAAAAAGAGAGAGAGAATTGCAAGGATTCAGATTTTTTTATCGGAGTTCAGATTTTTTACTCCCAATACTGCAGTTTTATTTATCATCAGCTTCTTTTGGGTCAATTTTACCCAAATTTATGCACTTTTTCAGATTTTTTAAAACTTGCAATACAATTGATTTTGGTGGTTTGTTTCAAGTCAAGTCTACAAGGAAGCAGAGAGGCAGAGAGGACAGAAAGGCATTCAATATGTGGGTTGGTGCTTGATGACATCATTTGTGATACCATTGATTTATGGGAAATAGAAAATTTCCAGGTGACTGGTGTGATGTATTTATTCCTGGTACTGACTGCTAATCAATAGTTAACAAATGAGTGTCACTGGTAGTGTTTTTTTTTTCTGGCCCTTGTTTATGCAATTGGTGGAATGTCCAATAAAGATTTTGGAGTAGCTTTGTCATCTCATGTCCTGGGACCTTTAAAACTCTTTTTTTCGTTCTGACAAGACCCCATTTATTGACCAAGTTGGCATGACAATTACGGACCTTAACGTTGCATGAGTAAGGTGGCGAGGCCTTTTTTCTCAGCAGAACCGAACAAAAAATTCCTCCAAATTGAAACCTCTTCAGAACATTATTAGTTTATTACGAGTTATTCCAGTTGTACAAAGTTGCCCCCCCCCCACACACAAATAGTGATGGCTTGCTAGTTAGTGCTAGATACACGCTTCATGAGATTTTGGCCTGAAATTTAGGCCTACATTGATCATAGGGTCCAGGACCATAGGGTCCTGGAGCATAAGTAATCTGGAGAAATATTCTAAGTCAAATTGAATGCAAATGGTTCCAGGAGCATCATAATGGCAAATATAACCCGGTAGCAAATTGACTTAGAATTTCTCCAATGCTCCAGGAGCAGATTACATGACTATTGCTGGACCATTTGTGTATTTAAATAGCCTCCAGGAGATATTAAGAATATTCAAATATGCTCCTGGAACATATTTTTTTATTTAGGCTCCAGGAACATAATCAAATATGCTCCAAGGAGCATATTTAATGAATTATTGTTCCAGATTATTTATGCTCCAGGACCATAGGAGCATAATTCGGGTCAAAATGTCATAGAAGCTACATTAGATACACTGAAGAGAGTGATGTTTAATTGCATTTCTTTTTCATTTTTATGTTTTAATCGCATTTTCATTGTGGGCATGCAAATGGCCATATGGCATGCAGTGCCAACATATACAATTTAGGGGGCGGCCAGTATCGTAACAGGCGGGGGTGCAGGTTGCCACCCAGAGACCTTTGACCTGGAATAAATCTTGAATATCATGCAAAATCAGCACTTTTTTGTCTGCACACCAGGAAATTTTCACCTCCAACCAGGAAAATCTCATCTGCCTCAAACCCACCTCCAAGGGAGAGAAAATTTTCCCCTCCTGCCAATTGACACAATGTTACCCCCTGAGGGCCCTGATGGACAGTGACGTTTGTGATTCAAGTATGTCTACAGTACGAGAATACCATTTAAAATCATCAATAAACTTACTTGGTTCAATGTCCAATGCCGTGTTGTTTCCCGAAATAGTTTTGTGGTGGTGTTGTCAACGATGTCGGTAGGTTTTTCGGTAGCGACAGGAGGGGACAGGAAGTACAGCCAAAGCACTCTGTTTACGACCTCATCCTCAATCTGTGTTACGTTGAGGACGACTTCTTGTTTTTCTGGAAGTCCATCAAATAAAGTATGTGAACAATACAGGGGTTTTTTTTAAAGTCAAGGAATACAAAAAGAAAGTAAGGGATCCTATATATTTACACTGCGGGGAGCTGGCGTAGTGAGTTATACCCGCTAGATGAGTATAATGGCAGGTTTTCAGAAGGCACTGTATTCGACTTTATTTAGCGGCTCCGGGCACTTAAGTCAGTCATTAAGCATGGCCAAGTTACCGAATATTGACCCATGGAGACCTTTGACCCCCAAATGACCCATCCAAAACATGCCCCACAAAACCTAAAACTTACCACCACACCCCAAACTCATATCCATACGTCAAAGCATGGCGAAGTTACCCAATAACTCTACCACATGACCAATCCCAAAAAAAGTGCACACCAAAACTCTAAAACTTACCACCACACCAAAAAACTCAATCCATACGTCCATTAAAAGCATGGCGAAGTTACACAATAACTACCCACCCACCAAACTCATATCCATACGTCAAAAGCATGGCCGAAGCTTACCCAATAATGACCCCTTGGAGGACCTTTGACCCAAATGGCCCTCGAAAACGTTGACCACAACCATCGTTACCGTCAGAGCTCTACCACCTCACCAAAATATAGTTAAAGGACGGTGAAACGCATTGCCGGACAACAAAAACTGACCAAGTGTGGTTTGGGCAGGAGGGTTAGCTTACGGGTACCCGCTCTATTCGATTGGGTTTTACCTACTTTTTAAATAGCAGTGTTTTTGCGAAATATTTGTGCCATTATATCCTCTAAAATACGACATGTATGGATAGATTTTAAAAGTTTGTTTGCAATTTTACGTTCATAGGGAATGTGCTCAATAAGATAGGCCCCGCGAAAACATAACGTACATGTACACAAAAGATATTAATGTTCAAAAGAGTAGAAATAAAAGCTGATCACCTTCCCACACATGCTTCCGTCTTGAGCGGTGGGTGTGGAATAAAAAACACGACGGAGGTGGGAAACACTAAAATTAAAAACCTGAATATAGACGGGCGTACAAGGCAAAAGGTGAGTGCGGCCAAGAAATCCCAAATTTAGACATCGCCATTGGCTTAACAGTAAAAACGAAATATTGACGAAAAAAACTATGAATTAGTTATATGTTGTCAAGGAATATTTTTATTGTAATTTTTACAGTGATTTGCTGGTTAACAGCGTCTTTAAAGCGCTTGAGTGCATGAATGAATTAAAGGATGCTTAAAGGGGGATGGCACGAATTAAGGATATGAAGTATTAATAATTAAAAAAAAAAAAAAAAAAAAAAAAAAAAAAAAAAAAAATTTTGCATCAAAATTTCACTCCATTGTGGCTTGTGAGAGCTTTAAAAACGTGATTTTGTACGTGACCTTTACCTAGATGCGTATGACCTTTGACTCTCATTTTTAGTAGTAGAGATAGATTGCAATTGCACACTTCTTATAAAATGTGATATTTACGTTCAATACAGTGGAATGACAGGTAAGATGTCATAAAGTTACGAATGTTCTAAGTTGTATATGATAGAAATAGTTGCAATGGAGTGGATGACATGTTTAAAACATTTTGAAAATTTAAGTCTTTGGGTTGACAGAAGTAAAATTTAAGAAAATGAAAATGAAGTCATTTGGGTGACAATGTTGCTGACGTGGGAGCGTTACATTTTGGGAAGACTTATAAATATTTAAAACAAAATGTTATTGATCGTGTTGGTACGTGTGCCGAGTCCTGTAAAATACTTTACGTACGTCGGCATGCAAAATATCTGGAATTGACTTCTTACAGTTCTGCTGGTGAGTCTGCAGTGGTCAATCCTTGTGGTGGGTATAAGTTATAGCGTTGATTGTGTTCCGAATAAGTTGTATTATAATTATGTTCTATAGTATGTTGGACTGGTCACATTTTTACTTTTAAAAATCGTCTAAATGTAGAGGGAATGAAACTCCTATTCACTCTGTGTTAATATTTACGTTCATGTATGCTCGGCAAGTAGTGCAAAAAAAGTCAAATAAGTACCAACTTGCAAAACTATCTTCCATACCTTTTACATGGATATTTTCCCTTGACTCGCCCTTCATTTTTTAAAGGAATTTTTATTTAGAATAAAGATATCTTTACTTCTAGGATATTTTCTTTTCGGGAGATTCCCACTGTATTACAACCAAAGATAAAAATTTCCATTATCTTTTACTAGCGGGAGCCCGCGCGGCGCGCGGGCCCCCGCTAACCGAGTATACCGCTAGATGAGTATAATGGAATGTTTTCAGAGGCACTGGAATTCGACTTAATTAGCGGCCCGGGCACTTAAGTCAGTCATAAGCATGGCCAAGTTATCCGTCGGTTACGGCAAGTGTCTAGTCTGTGTCACAGTCTGCGAAAGATCTTATCTAAATTAGTTACGCGCTAGAGATTAAAACGTTATCATCCGTCAGAGGCGAATGCATGAAATGAAACTAAACCTCAAATTATCTCCGGGAAAACGAAGTGGAGGTTCTAAGGAGATTTTGCATCAGAGGGTCCGGTTACTATGTTGTGTTTAAATATGTATCGTAATTGGGTCTGAACCTATAGAAACCTAGCGAGGAAAATGAAAGTTTTTGTCGGGGTACTTCGGTGCTCGCAAACACGGAAAAGTAACCACGCATGCGATACGGGGTCCGAATCCTCATTTTCCCACATGCATTTCGGTATTATTCAGTCTTGAGAATTGTTCAACGCTGCAACGCCCATTTTTTTTCAAGCCTGATTAATGGGGAAATAGGTGGTCATTGTTTACTCGGGGGGTATATTTAATGTACTATGTAAGGCTCATATCCCTGTGTCTCATACATCAAGTATCTACAGGGTGTCCAGAATGATTAGTACCCATCGATACCCACAAAATTTTTATTTTTTCCATAGAAAAAAAATCAATAACAGTAGGTAAGCTGGTTTACTGTCCAACTTCATATACTGTAACTGTAATAAGCATTTTGAATCGTGAAAATCGGACGACCAAAGTGAAAATACACTCAATTGTTTTTAGTTTTTTTTTTTCTTTCTTTTTTTTTTTTCTGTTAGAGGTGCTGATTTCATACTTTGGCTAATGTGAAAAAAATGTATGGGACTTTTACCCTCTTCCTTGCAAGCTTTTTTACAACATGCTTAGTCCCTTCGGGAATTTGTTATAAAAAACTCAAAAAGTATGGATTTTGGTACCAATGAGCGCTGTGGTGCCTTTTCCCTTCGATACCAAAATGAAGTAAATATGCCAGTACGCGTCAAAATGATGTCATAAACCTCGCTAGACAGTAAAGCTCAGTGGTTGCCACACCAGCATTAGGCCTATCCTCTTTTGGTACTTTTTGCAGAGGTAAAGCACTAAAACACTCTGTATGTATATAACGCTGTTTTGCATGATTTTGAGCCAAAACCAGCTTTTAAAAACCTCTGTTAGTCTAATATTTTGGTCATACAAAATTGCTTTTCGCATATTGTTGCACTTGTGTTTTCTGAATTGACAATTATTTGCCTGCCTAATGGGCTTATGACGGCACTGGTGATGCCATAAGGCATGCTGGGATGATCTTGGTATCAAGGGAAAGAGAATGACCAAAAGCTATCTATTGGTAAAATCAAAAGTATCAAGTGCGTAATAAGAGATTTCCAAAAGAGGATAAAGTGATGCAAAAAAGGCTTGTAAGTCGAGGGATAACAAACACATGCATTTTTTTTCACTTTACTTGCCAGGATGAATCAGAACCTCTAACACAATTGAGTTTATTTTCACTTTGCGCTTGGTTAGTCCGAATTTCACGATTCAAAATTCTTATGAAAGGTTACAGGATAATGAAGTTGGACCATTTAAACCAGCTACCTAATGTTATTGATTTTCTATGGAAAAAAATAAAACCATTTTGGGTATCGATGGGTACTAATCATTATTGGACACCCTGTACTACAGTATTTTAAAGGTAAAACTTAGTCTTTGAAAAGTCTATTTGTAAAATGTTTTTTCTCCTCTGTGAGAAAAAAAAAAAAAAAAAAAAATTTTCAATTTTAGAAGAACAGGATATAGTACTTACCGTACCGCCGTAGCCCAAAGTTACTATATTGACCCCTGGATGACCTTGACCCCCACATGACCCATCGAAAAACATGCCCACAAACCTAATACGGCAAGCTCTACCACCATACCAAAATTCATATCCATACGTAAAAGCCGGCCAAGTTAACCTATGACCACCCCTGGATGACCTTTGACCCCAAAGACCCCTCGAAAAATGTGACCACTAAACTCGTACGGACAAAACTCTACCACCACACCAAAACGCAGTCTACGTCAAAGCATTGCACAAGTTACCCAGTAAGGACCCTGATGGATGACATTTGACCCCAAATGACCCCTCGAAAAAAAACGTGACCACTAAACTCTACCAAAACACAACCAAAAGTCATATTCATACGTCAAAGCACGGCCCAGTATCATAATGACCCCTGGATGGACCTTTGACCCCCCCCCCACATGACCCCGCGAAACGTGACACACTAAAAACTCGTACGGCGAAACTTAACCACCATACCAAAAGTCATATTATACGTCAAAAGCACGGCCAAGTTATCAATAATGGACCCATGGATGACCTTGTGACCCCAAATGACCCCTCGAAAAGTTGACCACTAAAAATAGTACGGCCAAAAAACTCGACCACCACCACCAAATACATATCCATACGTAAAGCACGGCAAGTTTATCCAATAAGGAACCCATGGATGACTTTGACCCCACATGACCCTCGAAAACGCGTGACCACAAACCGTCGTACGTCGAAACTCTACCGCCATACCAAAATTCATTATCCGTATTTTAAAGGACGGCGGAAAACGCATAGGCCGGACCAAACCCACAAAGGTTGTGTTTTTTAGTAATATAGTATTAGATTTCAACCTCGATATAAATCTCGAAAAAAGGAAAAGCGAATTTCGCGAAAAAAAGTTTTAGTTTTTGCATTTGTTTGCTGTTGTTTATAGTGTGTGTGGTATTTTATATTGAGGTCGAATACTTGCGTGACGTGGGTGTTATGCAAATCAGAGCCTGATATTATTTACCTTCGCACCTACTCTTATCGTGTTTTTCATTCCGTTTATAAATATTTAAAATGTCAAAACGAGAAGAGAAGCGCGTTTTGCCTTTTGTAGTTGGGATGATTTTTTTGTTATCTTTTGCTGGAAAAAAGCTAATCATGCTTGTACGAAAATAAATTAAAAAAATACGGGAGTGGGTTTTTATTATCCTCTCAACTAACAATAATGATAAAATATCTTACACGATATTAAATACATTGTAATTAATTACTCCCCAAAAAATACGAAATGACCCCCTCTAGATGTAGGCCATAGTAATGAATTAAAATCCTTCATTGTATTCCCTTCTTCTGTTGCAATTTCTATTATAAGTCGTATGGGAAATCAAAGATGATTTGGTTGTTTTTGCTTGCAATGATTTATTTTCGTTCCATGGTTAACCGATTTATTAAATGTAGGCCTCGGGTTGATTGTTTGACCATATAGAGCCGACCCGTTGATAGTTTTAACCTTCACATGTATCATCTTTGCGCCAATTAATTGATTGAGTCAACATCAGGACTTATATTCTCTTATTGTTTGTAACACCCACCCACTTGCTCCATCGCGAGCCAGGGGTTCTTGACAGGGAGTGCGGCTGGATCCCCTAAATCCCTCGAACTAACCATCTTATCAAAAATGAATGACTCATTAATTAATAAATTAAAATTGATTTGAAAAAAAAAATCGATTTCACAATCATCAATTTAATTTGTCCATGCAGATTGGTGGAAGAATCGACAACTTTGCTTCCAAAGAATACTAATTAGCCACATATTTGTGTAGAAAATTTGGCAGAACAAGAAATCCCTTCATGCATCATTAATGAACAGATACGTTTTCAGCAAGGAAAAATACTCTAGAACCAAAAGAAATGGTTAATAATTTTAAAAATGTGGCACAGTGATTTCCTGGTTTTTCTCATGAATATTATCTCAAATCTGAAGAGTGGAATATCTATTAAGTTGCCGATAAAAGAAATTTTAAGAGGACTTCACTCTTGAACCCAATATTTTGTTTTTCAGAGAGTGCCTTTTGTGTGCTTAACTTTTCAAAATAAACGTTCAACATAAGATATAACTTTCCTTAGTTACGTATATAAAGGGTGCTTCATACATGACAAAAAATTCAAGTTTCCCCAAGTGCGGTTTAATTTCTTTATTACATTAAATTTGAGTCATAAAACTTGGAGATGCCAAAACACTACACATCATTACAGCTAGAATGCAGGCAAGATACGAAATTCTGAGGTGTGGAAATAAATTATCAGAGGAAGACAAAGCAACTTTGTCGCAAATTTATAGTTTATCTCATCAGACTCAGTGAATGCTGTCAAATTTGTTTAACGCCGGACCAATAGACACAATTAAGTTTGGATACAAAATTCAAGTCAACACATTAAAAGTCAATTCATTTTACATTTACATTGAATATAAAATCTTGATATAGTAAAAAAAATAAGGAGAATGAAAATGTGAGAATCGGACATCTCCAAAAATAAATATTACAAATAAAACATTTTAAAATACGGTATGTATATCACAAACAAAAAAATTAAACATGAACTTAGATAGAATCAGACACACATAACAGCAGATAACTAAAATAATGACATTCATGTAAAATATTGAGCAAGCACGCGAGCTACCGCGACGGAACACCCCTGCATATATAGCAAAACCTCACAAAAACCTCCCGGGAAAGGAACCGGGAGGTATTCATTTACCTCTCCCTTGACAAGCTTGACCACACCCGATCGGGGACCATTATGCCTTTGATACGCGGGGTTTTGTATTCGATTTAAAAACTCAACGTATCCTTGAAGATTGGAAGCATGTTTTAAACAGGAGACCAATAGTTTCTTTCCTGGTATATTTCTTAGTAATTCATTGTTCTAAATACTTCCAAGACATCGTGTGAAGCATCGTGACTCGAAGATGGGAGGTGAGCTTTTTGGCGCAAAACACAAGACTCACAAGCATAGAAAATACATAGACACTATGACCATAAATATAACTAGTCATTACTCAAAACCCGGGGAGGGTTCTCAGGCGTACGTTTGTTGGGTACCAATGTCGTTCAAGGGGTCTTGAAAGGATCCCTAACGGGACCAATTTTCAGTGAAAATTATACCCCTAACGGGACAGTTTTTGGCAAGTTTTCAGTTGAAAATATTATATTGTTTAGTAACAACCATAACGGGGAAAAATAACCCACACCACCCACAAAAAAAACCGACCACTACCGACCACCCAACCCCCAATTGCATCCCCATTGAATTATACCCCTGCGGGACCTCTTTCTAAGTATGTGAATAAAAGATAAACCTTTAAAATATACAATATACAAGAAAAATGACACTTGTGGCTACTGCAGAAAAATTACACACTCAGGGTTATTTTGCTGATATGTTTCGGTTTTTTCCTATTTGTATCATTGAAACAATATTCAATCACAACGAAGTTGATACCCTAGCGCGGACTAGAACTTGCTTATTGTGAAATTGATACCCCTAGCGGAGTCCCGCATTTGCAGCTAGTCCCTCTTTTTTTTGGAAAACGAGCATGGGTACCAGACCAAAATCCAAGAACCACCCCCGGGCTTCATATAAAGTAAACCTGGGGCCTTTCAATGGCGTTTCACAAGATCGTTTTTTCACACTGCTGGCAAGCGTAAACAATAGTTTACTACCAACGGCTGATTGAAAAGAGTTCTCTTCACAGGTGAGTGTCACCTAAAACACGTAATGCGTGTGATTTTTACCGTGACTCAGGTTATCATTAGCAGGTGATGTGGCAGAGACGTACTCTATTGGCGCTCATCTGCCGTGACTTGACTAGGGCTTAGGAGACCAATTGATGATCTGGTCGTTTTAATCCCTGATAACTACGATAACTGATGCAAATTGCCTATTCAGGGCAATTGGGATGTTTACCGCGGGAAATAGGTGATAGATTACCTGGAACCATCTGTGTGACTTTTATTAAAGCAAGGAGATAGATAAGAAAGGATTAAAGATGTGAATTTTAGCTAATTTTATGAAATCCTTGGGAAATGGGACAACTGCCAACCTGATCAGCTCTGATATATCTGAGTCGAGTAAGATTATAAAGTAGGGCATAGAAGATATGTATACGCGTCGTAACTTCGAAGCTTTTGAAGAACATTGCGAAGGGGAACCGTCTTGTACAAGGTATTAAAAGGTATAGCAATACACACACAAATGTGAACAGTCCCAAATAAAAATCGTAAAATAAATCAAAGATATCCGCAACAAATATTAAAACCATGACAACCGATCATGCTGTTGTTATCATCTCTTATCCGATACTATGCGTATCGCAAGGACGAGGCGAAGGGGGGACACGATTTTTTTCAAAGGGGCAGAGGGTCTCCCAAATTCATTTTCAGATCTTGAACATCCTTTGAAGATTCTTGGAGCCGACGGGTAACCCTAACTGACAAGTTCAGTGCAACACCAGGCATCGCACCCGGGCAATAAAAGGCTAGTACCCTACCAACCTGAGGACGAAGAAAACTAATATTCGTCTCAGGGGGACACAACAGCACACCAGCCAGCGGCGGAAGGCAGGGCAGGCAGTAACATCAACTCCGCAACCACCAAACATGAGCAGTACCAACATCGCACCTAGTAATCTTGACA
>JAMKCH010038550.1:0-13148 GCA_023653785.1 Ophioderma brevispina | reverse complement strand
ACAGACCTTGATACCGCGATGATTTAGCTCGAACAGCTGATCTGATAGGTGGTGCACAGAATCTACTAACATCACGTGAGAATGCTGCAGACAAAAAGTCGGCCTACATCAAATGCCAAGAAGACTGAATATATGACTGTCCAATGGAAGATGATCTCAACATATCTATACAGCAGATGGTAGCCAAATCAAAGAGGTCAAGGACTTCAAGTATTAGGGTCCTATGTGCTGACAGCAGAAAGGACTTCTCACGCAAAGGACAAGCTTGGAATGCCTGCCACATAAGTACACCATTCTGGCACTCTGGTATCTCCAATTCAACCAAGCTGAACTTCTTTAGAACTGTGTAGAGAGTGTCGTGTTATATGGATCTGAGACATGGACCATGAAGAAAGAGCTCAGGATAGACTGGATGGACACCTACACCAGCTATTATGCGAGTACCAAACATATCCTGGCGTGAGCACAAGACCAAAGCACAGAATATGGAGATATCCCTCCAAGTTCATTTCCTGTTGCCCAACGCCGTGCACGATTTGCCGGTCACTGTATTGTGCGATTGACCAATAGTCTCAGCTGCACATGTTGGAAGTTACCATGCCAAAAAAGGGGTCGTCGCCCCCTTTAACTACATGAGTGCTTGCTCGAGACATCCGCAGGATCATCTGACATCCCCAACCAAATGACAAACAGGACATGTGGCGCTACATGATGAACAGAATCTCGGCTGCGGCCGGTAGATAGATTGTTAACTTGTTGATTTTTAAATTCACACTCCCGTTGGTGCCCTTGGGGGTTACTAGGGAGACCAAGATAAATTTTCTCATTAACGGGCGAGAAATTTAGTATTTTTGTTCTGGAAAGAAGCGCATCGATAGATTACACAATTACAAAATTAGAGTTCGAAAAATATTTTTCACGAGTGAGATCGCCGAAAAAACAAATCTTGGTACTATGGACCCCCCCCAGGCACTTCAGGGTTAATATTACGAGGCCTACCTGTATAAAAAGTCCTGGGGCAAAGTCAACTTTTATCTGTGCTTTTCCACATATTCGATCGTAGTATTCGGAACTACTGTACTTATTGTAAAAAGGCCGACTATATCATCTAACGGTCGCATTGAATTTGACTATACCACCCGATCTTTACCGATATTCAATTGACCAACCAAACTGATACAACCACTATAAAAAAAAGACCAAAGCCTACATATTACTCAACTATTTAAGAGGCTTCTTCGCCAGAAATCAATTAAATATCAAGGCCCAAGTTATTTGGAACACCCTCTATAAAAATCCATCAAAAATTCCACTTCACTTACTATATTAAAAAATAAGCTTAAAAAAGA
This sequence comes from Ophioderma brevispina, assembly GCA_023653785.1. Classification (NCBI taxonomy): domain Eukaryota; kingdom Metazoa; phylum Echinodermata; class Ophiuroidea; order Amphilepidida; family Ophiodermatidae; genus Ophioderma; species Ophioderma brevispina. Next base: position 11,799 of record JAMKCH010038550.1, on the reverse strand, counting down.
ATAGTATTTTAAAAGGAAACCATCGCTTAGCGAGAATGTTAGTACTTATATGTTAGTGTAAATACTTCAGATCATAGAAATCCTCTGTTAGTAGAGAGCTTATACAAGGAGTATCAATAAAAACGCAACGAAACTTCTGTCCAATTTTGTGGTATTGTGTAAAATTATTCCAAAATGGCCTATTCCAGAAAAAAATGCCCCCCCCCTATTATAGAGGGCAAAAATTTTTGTTCACAAAATAGCTGGAATTACTGGGCTATCCTTCAATGAATTATCTTGAATTCCAGACGCTACCTTCCCGTAAATTACCAGGAATTCCAAACACTACCCTCCGTAAATTCAAGGAATTCCTGGATACCAATGAAAAACAACAACATGGAATTCCAGAGGATTATGGGTTAGGGTTAGAGGGTGTTGGAAAATTATTATTTTTTTCCGGAATTTTCCTCTGAAAATCGTAAAAACACTGAATTCCGTCACCCTCTTACCATAAAAATGGATGGAATTCCCACCCCACGTATTAGACATTAAATTTGGAATTCCAGCTTTCAAAAGTGGACAAAGTCTGGAATTCCGGCGCCCTCATAGAGGGGGGGGGGGCATTTTTTCTGGAATAGCCCAATTAACTAGTGCCATCTTAATTACACCCAATCCCCTCTTTCCAATGGAAGTTATTTATTCATGTGCGGTCATGGGATAACCATTTTTCATTGTTTTGCACAATGGGACAACGTCCGCTTGGGACCAAGTTTCAATTACAATCCCCTTTTGGTATTGAGCCACTTCAGTCACGTGCATGCCATGAAGTGGAGAAAAGAGGGAAATTGAATAGGATTTTTTTGTTAGCGTTACTTGAACGTGGTCCCCAAGCTCACTTTGCGTCCCATTTGTGCAAAACAAGGTACTCGGTTACGCCTGACCGCCCATAAAAAAACAAAAAAACACAAAAAAACAAAGAAAATTAAACGAAAAACAACAACAACCTACAATTATATCGTTGGTAAGAGGAGACTTGTGGCTTAAGATGGCATTAATTATTTTGATGTAATTTTCACATTACCACCAAAATTGGGGAGACTTTTTGTTTGTGTTGCTGTTTTTTAATTGATACGTCGTCATACCACCATACCTATGTCAGACATCAACCATACTCATGCATCAACCTTAACACTAACCAAAATCAAATTATTTTCATGCCCTACTTTTTTATATGAAAATGAAACAATCATTTTTTTTAAAAAGTGTTCCGCATAACTTTTTTTTTTTTTAATTTACCGGCAAATTTACACAAGGCGCGCGACAGCTTTGAGACAAACCAATTTTTTTGGCCTAAGTATGCCTACTTAGTAATATACACATCATCATGCTTTCTACGAAAGGCTTGAAATTGGCTTGTTATTGTCACTGTACTCCGTGGCTCTGTAATACATGGAAGTATCGAGGGCCATGCATTGCCGATCGCTAATAGCCTGTCCCCAGAACCCCCAGCTTTTACCGGAAGTGGCACATTTTTGTAATCAGATAGAAAGCTATTTTTTCTCATTTCACCATGCTGAATCTAGGCCATAGATTTTGTTGTGTAAGTTAGAGCGAGATAGGCCCCAGTTTGGTCGACCACTATTAATTTAACCAGACTCTATTGGGCTTTCAAAATCAATGTTTTTTATCTCTCGCATCAAAACGGATTGAAATATCGGCGCGAAACTTTATAGATGGTTTTGGAGTGAAGGCCAAACAATCGCATTGGAAAAATGCCAAACTTCAATCCTAAGCGGGCACCTCCTTTATTTCCCTATAAGTACCTGTACTACCTGTACTTAGTTTGGGTTGGAAGCAAACATACAGATATGGTCCCCCAACCCTTCTACTCAAAAGCTTAGATTAATACATCAAGTTCCTATAATTTAATTTGCATCATTTAAACATTTTATTTTATTACTTTTTTTGTGGGGTACCCCGGGGTCCATTATAGCCTCACGCCTGCGTTTTTGATGGGATCCTCATCTCTCTCCTATACTGTTCTGGCATCTGATATTTTTTGAATTGATTTTTACATGTTTAGCATTATTTTTATTAAAAAAAATAAAATCTTAACATTACAAACTATTGGAGACATCTTCCGTGCAAGTTTGAGCTGCAACAGAAGCACATTTTCCGGGTATAGGATTTTTGTGTCCCACTACTGACTTCCGCACCATCATAAATTTTGCCTGGCATTAATCGCACACGATTTTGTTAAAAGTCTGATTCCTTAGCTTTCTTACATCCGAATTTCATTTAGTAACACGTCACTATTACATAGGTACCTGTCCAATATTTTAACATGTAATCCCGACGTGGTATCCGACTCTATAAGCAATAGCGATATCCATTGACAGATTTTATCTAGTTTCAATTACTTAGATGTCCGATTTTATAAATTATTTTCCAAAAATCACGTTTTTGAATAAATCAAAAAAGAAGTTGTTGGGTCTCTTTGGCCCTAAGACGTGTTTTTTACATGACAAAAGGAATGTGACATTTCAAAACTTCGAATTATTGAATCTGTGTGTATTTCACCCTCGTTTTGAAAATGAGCAAATAAAGGTTTGGTACTCATTAGTAATTACTTTTGTGGAAGGTTCCATTGATAACTTGTAGGTAGTACAAGTTGTCATCGAGAGATTATTTCACCACCATAGCTCAATAGCCTATTGTCCGCCACCTTTGACTGGTATAAACAATAATGCCAACTTGTTCAACAGTTCAAATCCGAACGTTGTTTAATTGCAGAGATTCTTTCAATACATACGAGATTTCCAATTTTTCTACACAGCTCCACAGCATAACTTGAATGGACCAATACATGAGAGCGATGTGATCCTTTTGTTCATGCAACGCAATTGAATAAAAAACAGGCGGGACCTTTCAAAATTATTTCAACGATCATGAAAATGCCCATGCATTAATGCACGCGCAACCACCTGAAATCAAAGCAATCAAGGTCCACGAATCCATAATTGTCCGTAACATGCTTTGACCACCCCGTAGTTCGTGAATGAGTCTGCCACAAACGTTTCAGAGTCAAAAGTCAATATTCACCTGGACCCGGTCGGTTGTCGTTTGCCAATAAATCAGTGTAAATTGAATAAAATCCAAGAAGAATATGGTTTCAAGTTGGAACCCAATGACATTGCTGGGTCCAATGAGGACTAACAACTTTTCTTTCATGATATGTTTTTGCAAACGGCATATTTTTGGAATATTAATAAAACGACATCTAAGTGGAACATTGAACAGACAATAGTTTCAGGTCGCTTTATTATTGTCATTGCAGAAACAATTACAACCGTTTCATAAATATTGGTCACGAGGTCTTTCCAAACAGGGAGGGCCAATGCGTCATTTTTGCCGAAATTGAGTTTTTTGCATATTTTGATACAATTATCACCAGCTCTTTTCATACACCAATAGTGAAGCAAAAATAATTCCAATTGTAGATAGAATAGATTTTCCACTTTTGGAAATCCAACCCAACAGCTTAAGTTACCTATCGATCAATGGGATATTGCGAGATTCATCTTCTGGCTTGATCAACACTGGGGGGGGGGGGGGGCTATAGAAGTCTGTAGAAGTTTTATTACTAAATGTGTGTCGCTGTTCTGTAGACGATGTTGCCACAACTCAAAAATAATTTTTTTTTTTTCCAGTATTTTACTGATAGCAATTCCAGCCGATAATTACTGTGAAAAATACATATACTTACAATTGATTAATCAAAACACTGAAAAAATTATTTGGTGCCAGTTATTACAGAGATTGTGAATTGTTGAAAATAAACGCATGCAAACATCCTACTTAGTAGGCCTATCCCATGCATATGTCAACCAAAATATACGGTGGCATATACTCTAACATCCAGTTAATTTTGGTCAACATATGGCTGAAACTGTAAAATATAAGTGAATTTGAATGGCACTAAAGCTGTAGTTTATGGGATTTTGTTTGGCAGAATTGCGCAAGATTTCACAGTACTTTTGTTTTCCTGTAAATAACTTATAATTGAGAATCATAATAGTGTATAATGATGTTGATATAATTCAAATTTCAAATAGGAGCCTCTCATAAATTTAGAGTCGCAATAGGCCTCGAAGTATTTTGCTATAAGTTTTTAAAATTACGGCAAGTATTGTCTTTTTTCTGATCCTTATTTTTTATTGTGAAGTGCAACCGTAAGTTTACACAAGCGCACGTTATTTCGTAAATACCAGATGCATGTTAGTAGTGGTATAAACCAAATATTCCTTTTAGCTGATGTGTTTCTTTACTATAGTAAATTCATCCCCTCGTGTCACCATAGGAAAAGTTTTGGACCAGCGTTGATTAGTTTTGGGAGAGGAGGCAGAATATGTGGCCTATTCACCTGTTTCATGATCGACCACGATAAGGCTTGCCTTTTATTTAACATAATCTTAATAGAACAGTCAAAGACTTTTGTGTTTTCCTCCGAATTGAAAGTCCGTAACATTCAACTCCCTGTTACATTGAATTGAAGCAATGCTATAGTCAGAATGTTTTGAGAGTTATGTCAAAAGAGGTTCTATATAGATAAGAGGCAAAACGTTACGTAATCTTTAGAATTCACCGTCTCGCATGTTTGGCCGACCACAAAGAAACATAGAGTACACATAAAGCAAGGCTGCCTCCGCTTCTTCTTCCACATACTGTGGGTGGCCGCTTTTTGCATATACACTAATCGGTCATGATACAATTGATTTATGTGTTAGAGTTGGCCAGGTGTAATAATGGTGTACCAGGATCATTGTGCTCAGATAACTCTTTTTTTCTCATAATGCAATGCGCGCTTATGTGCAAAGATGTATTCATTGAGGCGGTTTTTATTTCAATCAAGACGACTGACGTGTATTTCATTCGTTGTGTGGCATGGGTAGGACAACACTTTAACCACCCATAGCACCCAACATCCACAACTGATATTTTGGCGGATTGTTTGTATCGAATTGACTTATGTGTGTATACAAGCACCCAAAGTAATACTTATTCCGTGCAATATCAAAATGTCAGGCGCCCATCACTGACTGACTGGTTTTGATGGGTTGTCACCCCCTTGGTTATTGTAGGCTATAAATGCGTTTTTTCTTGACTGAATATTTCATTAAGCATAGAATTGATAGTTCTCTACATCCGGACTACATGTTGCACATCAGAATGGAATTTTTAATTTCCACACACTCTGCACATCCCCTCATTCAAGCCCATACCTTCGGAAAAAAGTACTAGAGGTGCCCGATGGTTGAATCTACTATAGACTTGTATAGATTGTCAGATGTCTTGACTGTCTAAGCCACGAATCCGGGCGATGATCACGGCAAAAAGGCCCGGCAAAAAAGAGCCTACGTTTGTCAGTTTTTGAATGCGCCATTGAGTTTTATTTAATTCTTATTTTTTAATTTTTTTTAGACATAATAGTTGTAAAGGTTCTTTTTTATGTTTGTAATGATGCAACTAATACGTTTCCTGAGCATAATTTCACAAATACCCTTATTTCATTTGAGAAGCAATAACACAACATACATGTATAAGTTACGGTAAATTTGTGCAAAATAGTTTACATTTACTCCTTTGCTGCAATTAATTTGATTGTTGAGTTGTAATAAGTAAAAAGTCAATTTAGCTCATTGGTATTCAGTTATACCAACAATGTAATTTGTAACCCGAAAGGACATAAACAAGCACCTTTTCACTTCAATTTTTATAGATATTCAACTTTGTGTTGAAAGCCTTTCACTTTTGGTATGATATTGTCCATTTTTAATTTACAATATATTAATTTGAAGGAAAATATGTATGCCTAAATTCAATGTTCTTATTATTCCCTTTATGGTATCATAGTAAAATCGTGGTTAGTAAGTTATTTGGGTTCATATCAGAGGGTTCCCAGGTTTGATTCCCAGCTAGAATAGCTTCCATTTTAAAAAGTTAGGCCAAAAAAAAATTGTTGTATTGAGTAACATGCCAGTGCAAAATAGGGTAGGAAGGGCGGGCGGATTTTTTTTTCTTTATTTTTTTTTTACTAATGTCATTCTACATCAAACTCACACACATAGTCTATGTATTGTTTATTAATATTGATCTTTTTGACTGCTTATTATTGAAAATCTTAAAGGAAGTTGCCAAAGTTTACAACCAGAACACACACCACAACCCAAAAATGGAAAATTGGTTAAAAATCGGGTAAAAACAACTTGAAAAAGAACATTTTTGAAAATCAATAAAAAAAATTAGGGTAGGTATACTATTGTACAGGGCTTTGATTTTCAAATTAGGGTAGGGCGGTTACTCCAATACCACCACCTTTTTTTTGGCCATTACTTACATATTACTTACAGCCAAATTAACCCTCGTCCTACCCTAGCCATTTTTTAAACAAACTCCCGAAGGGGGTGGGGTGGTTACCACCCGTGTATTGCCGTTACTGAACATTCCATTCCTGTAAATTTGGTACCAAAGGTAGCTTTAGAGTTTCTTCTTTTCCATTTGTACCACAATAAGTACCAACACCCCATTATGACGTCCACTATGACGTCCATATGTTAGGAAGTGCGAAATATTACTATTCCTAACCTTTTTTGGCGAAGACTTGATTTTCCCATTCGGCACTATGTGTCTAAATGGAAATTGGCTTTTTTTTTTGCCGACATGCTGAACTTATGACGTCATTGTACGTAATGCTAGTATGTTTGGTACTCATTTTGGGTATCAATGGATGTTCATGTGTCGTGCTAGGCATGTGGTTAACTTCTTTCCCTCCCTTACTTTTGGGATCACCTTCACTTCCTATACCCCGGTGGATGTTGTTTGGATGAAAAGGAGCGGAATATGTCAATTGACATGACATTAATAATTTGCACCAAAAAGGGGGGTTTTTAACAAGCTGGGGAAAAAACCTGAAGGGTGTGGCAACCAACCACCTCCTTAGGTAGACGAGGTTAGCATCAATTAATCAATTGTAAAACTATTACAATCAAATTTATGATTTTGAATTCCAGCAACTTAGTTTATTAATAATTTTACTTTTTTTAATTTGTTTACCTTTTTCTCTTTGAAGTACTGTGAAAGTTTAATGGAATTTTTGAGTACATGTAGATATTATCATTCCCATTTTCAGCCATCTCATTAAAATCCAACACTATTAATTGGTACTTACAGATTACGCAATTGAACTTATTCAATAAAATGAATGCAAAACCCGATCACACTTAAGTTTAATAGAGTAGATCCAGGAAATATTCCTTTAATCACTAACGAAAGATGTTTAATATGAGAAAATTCTCATTCGGCATTTTCATAAAATACCAAACCCCCTTTGATAATCGAAATATGGCAATTTGAATTGAAATTAACGTCAGAAGAAGTCTTGCATGCAAACTGCCATCTAACCCTCAAAATGGTTAGTTTTTTTTTTACTCATAGAAAGTTTTACACACCAGAAACTGAAATTATATAGCAACTACTCTAATAGTTGTTATGACTCTAAAGGTGAAACATATACGGCCATGATCTGTTTGAGACAAAATCAAATATAATCCATGGAATATCAATTTCCTTTCAAATTGTTCTGATATACAATCCGAAGTCGTTTTATTTTACGAGTTTAAAACGTAATGTGTCCGATCATTAGACTTTAAAGTGATTTTCGCCCGAACGCCTCGTAAATTTCATACCATAATAAATGACTTGATGTAAGAAAAGATTTCTCCTCGATAACTAGTGGCTCTTTGATTCCTTTTACTCTGAAAAAGTAGCAAAATCTACACTTCAGCAAAAACAGATCAATCAAAACTTCTTGCAACATTAACGTTTCATGAAAGTTATTGTGTCCAATAAGTCACAAAACCCAGGGTTTAAAACGCTGATTACCTTTGGATTCCTTAGTGTACTTACACTGTGGGCCGAGGCTGCAATTTTTTTTTGTTTGGGAATACAGCAAAATAACTGTAAATTTTTGTCCAATTTTAGCATCGTAATAAACGACAACAACTGGAGCTTTTATTCATTTTTTTCGAGAATCAACACTATCTTACATTATTATGAATTTTCAATTTACGATTAGGTACTAAGTTTACAGGAAAAACATGCTATCATTTTACAAGAAAATTCTGGCAGCAATTTTTCCAAACAAAACCCCGTAAAAATCTATCATTTACAGGTTTCCATTCAAATTACTGTATATGTATAGCTTGATGTTGTCATAAATTTTATTTGAGTATAAATATTGATAAATCAATTCTAATACAAATAAAATAAAAATAAAAATTGTAGAACCTCTCATTCCTCTTTTCTATACTCACTGGCACATTAATTTTGCCTGTAAGAAATGATGACGACCCGAAAATCGTAACAAAAGTAGTGTCATTTCTATGCCCTCGGCAGGCAAATGTATGTTCAACATGTTGAATACCAACCGTCAGATGGCGATCGATCGACTCATTTGATACGCCAAACTCATGTGCATTCGTCTCCTTGACCTAGAAAAAGGACGTTTTTTTTAGTTATTGCAAAGAACCAATCACTTTGTAGTTTAAATTGACGATGAAAACGAAGATACTTGAATGGAAAGCGTGCTCAAAATGAAGAACGTCACAATGTCCACTAAAATCATTTTCCCTAAAATGTTCAATTTTTAGATATGCAAGTTTCAATATGTTTCGAAAACTTCAATCGCCGATATCTCGAGATGTGACTTTTGGTCGATTGGCCTGTTTTGAAGATTCATGACGATATACTCTAGACTGATGGATTTCTTAGATTCTTATGCTTTCGTATGATACTATTTTTGCCCAAAACATCTCCAAAACCTATAGGTACCTTTGCTCCAAACACTGTACGTATTAGGGGGGGGGGGCAGATCTAAAGCCGAAAGTCGCTCTGTTAAGCAAAAACCCGCCTTTGAGTACATATAAGATTTTTCTGGCTTAAATTATTGTTAAATATTGAAGAATGTCCTGGAAAGTTTTTCCAAGGATTTGCCCATCAGTGGTTTTTGGATTTATGACCTAGTTAACATAAAATTTGCTGCATGATTTTTTTGTTTGCACACTTGTTTCTTTTTCCAGGTGGTTATAACAATATAAATAATTGTATCGTGGTTTTTATTTTTGTTGGCTTTTTGAGGCAAGTGAATTCTCTTCTAAACCCACACTTGTTTGTGATTAAATGTTTGCCCTTTCAGGTGTGTATTTTGTGAAAAAAATAAATCTGCAAATTTTGATTTTTTAAACAATTTGACCACTTTTTGTTTATGATTTCACCGTCACAAGTCATAATGAAACGTGGAATTTGGCTGCATGTATTCTGTGGAACTATATACACCTGCCACGCAATAACATTTTGACTTCACAATAAAAACCAATGATTACACTTCAAACTATACAGGAGTGTTTTTTGAAATTCTTTTTCAAGAAGATACTACAATGTGACAATGCAGCCTGTGGTTTCTTTCAAAGCCACGTGTGGGCCGCAACATTAACCATTATCATCATAATGCGTACGTGTCAATAGAGAGAACCCTATTAAGACGTAGAAAACCCAGCAGCGGGCAGCCGTCCCTACAAGCCTGGCAAAAACCAGGTGTGTAATTATAATGCACGTTTTGTCGTCCTGGATTTGAATGTGCCGTCCTTGAATAGTAAACAACATGTTAACATTGATTATTTCGTTATTTTTTTTAAAAAATTAATTAATAAATACTTATTCGTTAAATAAGAATAATGTGATTCCGACTGTTTTGATTGAGTGACTTGTGGAAGAGTGCTAATTGATATCGCTCGATTGAGGTGTTTTTTTATGATTTAAATAAAAAAAAAGCCCCCGCCTTCCAATATTATGATGTTCCAAAATGCACTAATTATTGCATCCTTGCGGGAGCGAAAGTACGTGTTCGATGGAATAAAGGTATTAATACAGAAAAAAGTTAGGGCCATCACATACTGGTAAATATAAGAATTTTAACTAACATACCGTTACTACAGCCTGTTCATTGTCCCTTAAAGGAAACTGCGCCCTATAGAGAGCCCCTAATTTGGGTCAATGTTTTTGATTTTATGTTTTTCTTCACCTGAAATGAAACAAATAAAAACATTTTTCCGTTTTCTTTGTGTTAAATCAGGTATTTGTTTGTTTTGTAATAAACCCATCTGGAGTGGTTTATCCCAATGGCTTAGGTTACACAACTGAATGCAAGAAAATACACGAACATCAGACTTGTGTATAATGTTGCCTTAAACCATTCATACTGGTCCGTGGCTTTACTTTATTTAAGGTTAAGGGCCGAATCTATAGTAACAAAGCATAGAGCACAATTTCACGAAATCCTTTCTGTGTGGGGTACGAAAAAAGGTGATTTTTTGTATATAAAACGTTCTCGTCTTAACAGTTTGGAGCCAAATTTCAATATTTTTAGGCTTCATTTCTAAATTGGGCAAGAGAGGAGGAAAGACTTCATTTTGTGTTTCTGGTTTGTTCCTTTCTAAAAATATCATCTACATTTTATAATGTACTAAGAAAAATATGTTGGTACCTTTTGGTTATGTCGTAATCCAGCAAACATGCTTCTTAAAATTTGATTTGTATAAATAGTATTAAGCGTGATTTCTAGCAAAATTAAGAACCAAATTACTTTAAAACTTAAGTCCGAAGGTGTTTTCACTCACGTTGGTGCCCTAACTGTCGGGGTTCCATGGACACCCCCCAGGAAACCAAAAAACGTTGGCCGAGGGAATTTTCAATGAACTCATAACCACCTTTGAGGGGGCATAAGACAAGGCCACAGGTGCAATATAAATGAGTTCCATTTTATCGTCTGGAATTAGGGGCAAATCTGTTTTCAAACGCGTCAAAATCGCTCAAATATATGATTTTCCGCGACCCTGCTTCAACAGCATACACATTGCAATCATTTTAAGTTTATATCTGCTCTAGTCAGACCATTTACTTATTAACACAACCTTACCATTTTGTACATCTTGTATTTTTGTGGGGCAGTGATTTTTGCCATAGGTTTTGTACAGCAATGGCGCGCAGTCGTTTGATGAATTGATCGCTTTCTTTTCAACACATAAGGGTTAATTATTTTTTCTGATTATGAAATAAATTTGGTTTCATGCATATGAACAGACATAAGCAAAAAATATTCTGCAACGTTTGCTAATTTTTATTTTTAAAATCACACTCCCGATGGTGCGTAAGGGGGGGGGGCTCCAAATTCCATAAAATTAAAAAAAAAAAAAAAAAAATTTTAGTAATTTTTTTGGATGGAAAGAAGCGCATCGATAGGTTACACAAGTACACAAAAAATTATGTTCGAAAATATGTTTCACGAGTGAGAAATCGCCGAAAAACATCTTGGTACTTTGAACCACCCCCTTAGCACTCAGAGTGTTATCTGAAAAATCTAAGTTTTGTTTTCATTAAATGTATGATGGGAAATAATATAAAATCTTATTCGTGTCTGTCGTCGAAAATCATGTTAGCAATAATTACAAACCTTTTCACCTTCTTTCTCTAATTTTTAGTCCATATTTAAAACTAGCTCATGATGGCTAGCGTTAGTTAAAACTATTTACAGGTGAGTCATAAAAACCCTACATTCAGGAGAATGTGTTGTTCTTAAAGTTTAAACGTTGGTTTGCTTGGTTGTTTACATGGAGAACCAGGCTATCATAAATTTTTATTTGGTGTCTTTCGGACTTTGGGGTTCAGAACAATTTTGCGGAGAGACCGAAAAATTCCGTTTGGCCG
>JAMKCH010038549.1:0-18018 GCA_023653785.1 Ophioderma brevispina | reverse complement strand
TATATTTTTAAATTAAAAAACAGTATTCTCGCCAAGAGAAAAATCCAACTTTTTGTGTCACGTGCCTTAAGGCATGAAGACACATGGATCACTTTGTCCACTGTTGTCTGTTGTTGTTGATGATGTCGGTTGTTGATGTGAAAAAGGTTAACATTTTCCTGTAATATCCGCATACTTCGATGGATTGGTGATGAGGTCAAAGATCACATACCAAGCTCAAAGGTCATGTGAGGTCAAGTTGTAAGATAGGCTGAAAATGTAAAATTGGCCTCAATTGAAAAGTTCAATTGGAACCAAACTTGAGTCATAGATGCAACATTTCATCCTTAATTTTGTTGATGAGGTCAAAGGTCACATGCCAAGGTTAAAGGTCATATAAGGCCTATCATTACAAACCGCGACGGCAGGTGACACATGCGGTCCGAGGACCGATGTATTTTTCAATACACCAAGTTTTCATCAAGAATCCGTTTTCTATAATTATCAACTGAGAATCCAAGTTTTTCAAACGGTAAACCAGGATCTTCAATCTAGATTCCAATTTCTTCATCGAGAATTAGTTTTTCAATCAAAAAGCTTTTTCTTCGGTGAATTGCCATCAAGAATTCGGGTTTTTCAATTGAGAATTGGGGACAAAGACCGCCATTCATCAATGACGTGGCTAATTTTGTGTGCGGTTCTCGTGAGTCCGTTGAGGTTGACCCGTGCTTTCTTATCAAGGCCACAACCTTTGGGCTTGTTAGATAGGCTGTCAACAAACTGCTTTAGGTTCAAGGTAGAAGATGACCATTGCTCAGACCATCTTGCGTTGATCCACGTTGATCCATGGGGATGCTGCGACTGCAGTGTCATGACTTGGGTAGCAAAGTAATTCCGTGGAATTCTCTGATCCTTAAATAGTGTTGGTAGGGGAATAGGTTACCAGGTTCGTCACACTTCTGAAGGATCCTCCAAAGGTTTACAGGTATGCCAGACAGAATTGGAAGATACCGTATTCTACAGGCGTCGCCAAAATGCAACTGCTAACAAGTCTCATTGCATCATTCAGAACGACATCAATCTTGTGTGAATGTACACTGTGACTCCATACTGGTGTGGTATATTCAGCAGTTGAGTATGCCAAAGCAACAGTTGATGTGTGTAAAGTGTCAAAAGATGCATCCCATATCATCCAGCCCCTGTGAGCCTTCTGAGGAGGTTGACACAAGACTGAGTCTTGGCAGCGACTGTCTTGGTGTGTTGATGGAAAGTAAGGCTGCGGTCAATTATGACTACAAGGTTCTTTGGTGTTGGATCTTGTGACAGTTTTTTTTTCATCTAGAGTGATGTTAATTTCTATTTTAGCGCAGTGGTGTGCAATGTGGAAAAAAGAGCCGACGGTCTTGGGTTTGCTGAGCTTCAAGTGCCATCAGTGGAAGAATTGGTTTACAGTGATATTGCTTTGAGGCCTTAGAAGCGCAAAGGCCTCAAAGGAATCAGCAGGCATTCCAAGTACCGGATCGTCTGCGTAGGAATACTACTGCGAAGGAACCTTCGGCAATCTAAGATGTAAATGGGTTTGAAAGCAAGGTGCCCGGACAAACCTTGTGGGCACCATTTTCCAAAGTTGGGCTTTCTATGGCATTGCCCCAGGATGAAAGAAATCCGGATGAGCATATTATTTACTTGACAAGCTTGAACTCAGGGAAGATTTTGAGTAGCGCAAGGATTTCGAACCTCCATTTCAGACTGTATCATAGGCGGCAGAAGATCTATATAGACTGCTCCAAACTCTGCTGGCTTCTCTTAAGGCTTTCTCGCTATCATTGGCAATCTGCAATTGCTATCTGATTCTTGTTTATTTTTATATATTACCTCTTTGAAAGCCAATTTGGGTGAGGGGTAGATTTGCATTGACCTATCATTGATCCTACTGAGTACCAGTCTCCCAAAGCAGCTATAATACTGGAGACAGCAGCGAGAGATCTGTAACTACTGACGATCCCATAGAAGTAGGAGAAAGAATTGGAGGCCATCGCACAGCTTCAGTGCCATATGCGTCCAGAATTCTGTATGGAACTATCATTGGCCAGTTTTTCCATTCTTGAAAAACGGGCTTTGAAACTTTGATTTCTTTCGGTGATCTCATCATAGGTGAATGGATAAGACATGGGAATCGACGGCGGAGGTTTGTAGAAGTTTTTTAATCTCTTCGTTAACAGCACGAGCTCGTCGGCTTTTTTGCCACTTTGCATTGTGCCAGGTCTGAGGCGAAGCAATTTGCAGAGACAGGACACTTGCGTTAAAAATAAACCAGTAAAACAGCTATGACAGTGAGTTTGTTGGCGGTGTTCCAGGCCTTGCAGCTTGAATGGGTACAGTTGATATTGGATATCTCCCCTCATCACATTCTTTTTACCCAACAGGGGTGTGGGGGTTCTCTGCCCTCTTGGATAGAATGTTTAGTCTGCTTGTTGGAGCATATAGCATAAGTCAGAATATTTGTCGTATGATGTTAGACGATTGAAGAGCCAGTTTGGCGCTTCGATTCAATTCACTAATGAAGTTGTTTTGAACTTGGTGCCACTTTGTTTCCCTCCTGAATTAAGTTCCATCTCTTTTTGTAAGGCGGAGAGTGAATTGATGTCACTGATAAGCAAGATAGGACAGTGGCCTAATCTTGGTGTATCTAGGAAGGATCTTTCTGGAGCAGCGGGATCGTATGTCCTCATGAATATGGTACAGGTCTGAAGGTAAACCCCCATAGGGCTTAAGAGAGTAGAAGGCATGTGGGCCCTTACTATCAAACAGCAGTGACGTTAGATAAGCATCTCCAACCAATACATACATTTTTATCAATATTTTATGTGGCAGTGCTACTTTTCAGCCTCATGGGTGTATGCAAATTAATGCACACACCGGGTAACACACGTTACCAGAGATATTCAGTAGAAAATAATTCCTATGGAATATAAATTTAAAGTCCGTCAAATTTCTGCCACATGTTCAACAGAAATTTTGTTTCACAAAGTTGCTCAAATAAAGGTAAAACTGTAGAATTGGCAGCCAATTGGGTTTTATAAAGGACTACCTTCTCTATAACATGTGAAGTATAATACACTGCAAATCTATCTAGGAGAACAATACACAAAAGAAAAGAATCTGCAATGGCGCCATTTTGAATATATGCAAATTATTTTAATTTTTGTATTTTATTCTGTTAATATATTTATATATAACGTATGAAGGCATAATATACTTATTTAATGTAAACATATTCATTTTAAGGGCTGTAACACTTTTAGGACTAGATATATAACAAAAAATAATGTAAAAACATAGGATTGGCAGGCCCTTTTGGGATTCTGCAAATTAGGGCGTACTTCCACCCCTGGGATTTTTTTCTCGGACTTGTAGTATGTCATTCTGGGACCTTATAGAAATGCATTGTGTGAAAAAAATTCTATTGCAATTTTTTCCAGGTCTATCATATATTTCCCGTATCCAACCTTTGAGATGGGGATATTTTGGATAGAAAGGTTTACACCAGAGCAAAAATCAATATTTCCATTTTTAGGGACCCCCTTTTATTTTAAATCTCTTGTTGCAACCTTTAATGTTCTCCGGAATAAGCAAACTTTTTCAGATTATATGGCCACTCTTAAAGTCAGTTTTAAAACACTAACTACTGTGCAAAATATTTTTAATTATTTAAAAGTTGTATTTTGTATTTTTCTATTTAAATAAAAAAGAACACATTACCAGTGACATTTGGCCATATTCATGAACTGGGTACAAAAATGTTTTACACAGTGCAAAATGACAAAAAAGTCACCAATATGTATTAACTCTCACACACTTTTTTTCCTTACCATGTAACTGTATAGAGTTACATTTTTTGGAAGCTTATACTACAAAGGATTTCAATATGGCCAAACGAGATACAATAATCAGGGTGGGTATAATTCCTATAGGGTGTAACATAAGAAAAATTACATATTTTGTCATTTTCATATACTCTTGGTGGTCAATTTTTTTCCAAAACTGTGAGGAGTCAAAACAGATGTGGGATTTGTGAAGACATGACAAAAGGCCCTCCAAAAAATAATAAAGGAGATAACTCATGTTGTTCTGTTTTGAACATACAGGGTGGTCAATTCACTTAAATTTTTGACCACAAAAGGGTCATTTTGAAGATTAACTTCTTTTATATATCAGTACTAATCCTATATTTCTTCAAATAAATACATAGGATAATGGGTTTCTGTCCCAAAGTATAATCAAAAAAGAAGTATAAATGCAATACAGGGTTATCCATGTATCTTATACAGGGTGATCCGTGTATTATAAAGATGTCAACAGGCAATATTTAAAGCCGCCCTGTATTTACCATTTTGAGCACAGATGACAAACCTATATGTAGTAACACACCAGGTACAAGGTCTTGGGCCATTTCCTTTTTCTTCCTTATATACTAAGTGAAATTTGTATTCCCATCTCTACTAAACCTGTTATGACATTTACAAACTTATACGGAAAATGCAAAAATACAACACCGATCGCGCTATTGAGCACCTGATGTCTTCAAGTCTTGAACCCTAGTACAAGTGTATTGTTTTCAAAGAATATCTCTATTCCTATAACCCAATTTAAATCATGCTTTTAATTTATACTACTTGATACAACCTTTCTGTTTGTTTGACTTGACATACGCATAAAATGTCTCCAAACTCATGTGACCCAACAGGTCCCGACCCATGCCACAAATTTTGTTGAAGAGAACGTTTGGTCATGAATTAAATTATTAATGCTTCATTAGGCTAATTAAAAAACCTTTTATATAAGGGGATACCAATGTGTGATAAAAAGAAGGAGAATTATAAATAATTAAAATCAAGTTAATCCAATTTTTCACCCGGTTCTACCCTCGTTTTTTGAGATATAATTTTAGCACAAAACACCAAATATGCCCCCAAAGTGATCAAATTTGTACCTAATTAACATCTAATGACTGATTAATTAATTAATGGAAACTTAGGTTTGTAATCATGAGTTTAGATCTGATCATTCATGAACGTGTCATTGTCATTTGAGCCCACAAGTGTTTACTTCTCTACTATTTAAAATTATAGGCGACGCGTTTTTCACTCGTTTTGTGTTAATTTCTATGGCTCCCCCCAGCCGTATCCCCCACTACCAAGCTGAAGGTTTTCGACCGCAACTCTCAATAATACTAATCTATAGGCTGAAAAGGTTTTTAGCTTAAAGAGCAATTCTCTAGCAATAAATAGACTCAAATTCTTTGACAGAGTCAACTAGTTTAAAGAATTAAAATGGAATAAAACTGAAAAAAAAAGTTGGAGTGTAACAGATCCCCCATTTTAGTGTACCCGTTTCTTGACTACGCCCATTTACTCCTTTAGACTGAAAGTATGTCCCACATGTCAGTGACCTCATTGACCTTGTCCCCACTCGAATGCGATAGGCAGACGACATGCACTCTGAACACTCATTGGTAGGTGGTCATTCACCCTACATGACCTTTAACCTTAAATCTCCTTAAGGTCACCTCTCCCTCGCTCCCACAGTTTGAATTAAAGCAATACTTTTGGAATGATTCATCAATTGCAGACCACCAAAAATACCCATTTGACCCCTACCTGACCTTTGGCATCAATCTCCTTAAAGTGACTGTAGATTTGAGAATACAAAGTTCTCAAACTGCACTTGATCATTGTAGACCACCTACCGAGAACGTTTCGAAAGTATATTGGACTAAGTATAGAAGAAGAAAACTGCAAACTGTTCTGAATTTGTCCTCTACTGTAAATCTTCCCTATAGAAAACCTTGCTTTGATTTTTCTTGTTGTGCACGACAGAAAATACCAAATCATCTTTCTACAAAAGAATGGGGTATTTGGCTTATTCACTTCTGTGTGATCTATTACGGTAATACATCGATACACATTCGAAAATATTGCAAAAACCCCGGGTTGCAAAAAAATTGGGCCGCTTCTTTCTGGAAATGTCTCTTCTCTTCAAGGTTGTTTTCCCCTGCATCCCACCCACTGATAATTGCCAACAAGTTAGTTTCAATTTAAGTTATATTTCGTATAAGGTTAACTAAACCAATTGGGCAGAAAGTACAAAACAGACAAGGACAAATAGTTAGAGCCTTAAGAGTTCATGACAAGAGGAAGGAAATCAGTTTTTGGATGCATAAAAATGCTTACCAAATGTATTATATCAGGCCTTAATGTGAATAAGCTGAAACTGCACTTTTTATGCCATAAAAAGATACAGGGGTGACGAGGAAAGGGTGATTGATAAGTGATAAGCCTAAGGTAGAAAGAGATATGCTACAAAGTTGAAATTTACAGTCTTACAGTTTCATTATTCAAATGGAGGAAATTCAGAAGTTCATGTGTATATATATCTATTCTATTTTTTTAACCCTTGCAGGTAATCAAACATTGAGAGTTTTGCCGGACCTATTGAAGCAATTACGCGGAAAATTAAAAAGTTGGTTCCTTTTTCATCTTTGGCGAAGAGATTGTAGTCAGACGGTGCCAAAATCTGGTGAAAGGCTGGATGTTATACCAGATGAATCCACACTGATGGATTGCAGTCATGGATACCATAGACTTATGGACTGCGGCGTTGTCAGATGGAAGAGCACGCCCGATGTCAGCTTTCCTCAACTTTGTAATTTTCTCGCCCCGCAATTGCTTCAATAGAGTCCGGCAAAATATGATTACTATAAGTTTAAAAAATAGAACAGAATATACACATGAAACTTCTAGAATTTTCATTTGGAAGAATGAAAATGTATACAGTGTTAAATTTGAACTTAGTTAGCATCTTTCTACCTTAGGCATAGAACTTATCAATAACCCCTAGTATATTTACCACACATACTGTACTACCTTCGTAACACTATTGCCAATCGCAAGCACAAGGGACATTAAAATAGATCAAGCACACATAGTAAGGAACAATTAATATCAAATTAATCTTAAGTTTATTGTATTAAACTCCACAAATGGCAGATAGGTAATAAAACATGAGTATACATAACTTATCAAGAGTACACAGGCACCATGACATCTTTTTTCTTCCAACTGGATCAAAGATAACATTCAATCCAGTTTATCCATTCTTAATATGATCGGTATATTTGCAATCAACAGAAAAAATCCCTCCATTTCAAAAGATTTCAATTCACTTCTCATTGCTCTAACCAGGTTATTGATTTCAATGGTTTTGTATGCATGTGTACAGTACAAACCCACTACAACTTGTCCAAAATCCGACCTGGGAATAATAGTACAGGAGTATCGGCAATACC
The DNA here is from genome assembly GCA_023653785.1 of Ophioderma brevispina. Taxonomy (NCBI): domain Eukaryota; kingdom Metazoa; phylum Echinodermata; class Ophiuroidea; order Amphilepidida; family Ophiodermatidae; genus Ophioderma; species Ophioderma brevispina. The sequence goes on along the minus strand of JAMKCH010038549.1, from coordinate 10,691 downwards.
TAAAACCCCATCTCTGAATAGTAAAGACCAAAATGGCCATACAGTACGCAGAGAGGAATGATTAAAGAGCACCTTAAAATGAAAACCTCCGCTGTGATGGGTTGACACAAATCAAGGCCTCTCTCGGTAGTTTTACTAATATTCTAACTACAAACCATTTTGAAAAGGAACAGTCTGTGAAATTCACCATGGAGCATAGTTTATTGAATGCAGTGTTACGAGTATCTACTTGTGAGCGAAGCAATGAGTTGTGGTGAGAGTCAATTTTCTACCAAGTGAATTCAACAAGCCTATATCTCACTTCTGGCAATGCAAGATTCACACAAACCTATGGCAAATTAATGTCATGTAGACATTACTCCCACTGTTAAGGATGAGTTGAGAATATTAATTCGCAGTCATTATGCTATAATATACAACCTTTGAAGATTTACTGGAAATACACAAGCAACCATGGCCTAAGAGCATTGTTAATCAACAGCATATCCAAATACCGTTTTATTTGCAATCGGTCAAAAGATTTCCACCTTGTCCTTCTTAGGATGTCCTTTTCAAGGCCCGAAGTATATTGTCCTCCTGGAATTTGATATTATGATCACTGCCAGGTATGGGCAAGGGCCTAGATTTTGTTTAGACAACAACAACCCTTTTACAGACTAATAACTTTTTACTTACAAGTAGTATCACAGAGAAAATACCTTTTCATCAATCCACCAATGTACTGCCTTAAGTCATGTAATTTTAAAGATATCAAAAAACAACCAAAAATAAACTACTTTGACAAGAAAAAGACCAAAATATATCACAGGGATAGAAAATTCACATTTAGATTTATCAATTAGTTTTTGCATTTTGTTGCCTCATTAAAGTATTATTTGTAAGTGCAGTTTCAGCCTAATATGAACAATATTCATCTTCTCCTTACAGTTAAATTTCAATTTCTTCAATAGCACTTTATACAATACTAGACTTTGCTTAGCTTTATGTGCAGTAGGCAATTTCTGTAGTCCGATTGCAAGACTATTTGAATGCGCATGCATTAGTTAATAAACTTTCCATGCATTAAACATGCATATCACTGCTAGTGTATTTAGGCACAACTTGTCCAATCCCATTGACAACGAAATTCATAATTTTGTGCTTTTTCAGGTTAAATTACTTTTATTATGTAGCCTTCTAATTGGAATCACCCCACATCAACTCATACCTAAAAATACTGTACTGTTTTTCCTTTGAAACTCCACTTTCACACCTCATTGGAGTGAATGTTTACACCATAGTCTCTATGAATACCCGTTGCCACTTTGCATTTTCCAAAGGGATTTTTTAGATTCAAGAATTTCATAATAATATCCGGGACAAGTATTGCCGTATAATTTTTGAAATCACATTACATTGCAACAGCGCACACATACGCAGATACAAAAGCATGACTCACTCTCACTTGCCTCATACTTCTCGGTGCGCTAACGTGAACAAGGTACTGTGTGATAGCTCGATTATTAACAAGTGTTATCAATCTACTAGTTATTTTGATCTAGAAAAGCTAACCTTTTTTTTTAAATTGCGACTTATTTTTCCATTGTGTTAAAAAAGCACTGGCTTTTTCTTGTGGCAAATGTCCAACTCGTGGTTTGAGGGTTAAAACAAGGGAACTTAAATTATAATTGGGTATTTATTAGAGATATAAGGTATTTTAGCACTGCAGATTGAGTTGATATGGTAAACTGCACTACCGCACTCCAAAAGCAATATATATATAGAAGAGGGTTCCAATAGTTGTCCATGTATTAACAAGTATTAACAGCATTGTGTGTGACGTGCCAAAAATACAAGATTAAAAATCATGCAATTCGTATTTCAAAAAAAAAAATAATCTAAAATTGGTTAAACACTGAACTGATATGACTCACCCACCCACCCACCCACTTCAAACCCCTTTAAAACTACATACATACTACACACACGGCTTATTACTTTTATTAGAAATTTAATATATCAAATGATTTAATATATCAAAAACAAATCATGATACTAACATCAATAGTTTACAAAAACACCAATTATCACAAACTTTGCCCTCATCTTGCCACTATTCTGACTAAATCTCTTAGTCTCTGTGTCATGCTGAAAAATTGTGATTTGCATACTGTAATGTGATTGTATCTACATAGAGGAAAATCTAAAGTTACTGTACATGTAAAGGCAGACCTACTACACTGTCGACTTAGCTGGCATTTTATCTCGGAATCTCTTTGCTCCATTCGTTTGTGCTACCAACCAGTATATTTAAATCATAAAACTAGCCTCTTTGATCAAACCTGGACACAGCCTTACTATAATCTGACACAGAAGATCAAATGAGATAAATGAGAAAAAGTTATCGCACGGCAGTAAACCCGATTTTACACTTCAGTCAGATTCAGCAGTTTAAGATACAGATACGTATACACTTATGTTAATTATTTGATATTAAAAAAAGATGAGGGCAACAGTAAAGATGGGGATGACGTAATTTAGAAGCCGTGTACTTTGAGCTGATCCTTCTTAGCCAAGCCGACCTTGAGGAGCAGCTCACATATGTTGTTTCGTTGATCACCCTGCAGCTGAATTACCTCGCCATATTCTGAGTGATCCACTACAGTACCATTACAGGCAAATTCCTGGAGACAAACAAAATAATGCCAATATTACCATTAATGATGGCACAATATTATGTACACACACACATACACATTAAAAAGGTAAAAGGGACGGCCCTGTGGTCGCAGGAATGGAGTGCCCATCTGCCTTTCGAAGCGATTAGGCCAGACACCACCATTATAGCTTTTATAGCACTTTATCACCGTAAACGGCATCCAAGCGCTATGTCTATTGGTCACATTTCATAAATTTGTCATAAAAACTAAAATATAAATCGTATATGTAATTGTAAATATACAGTTCTGATGCTATCCGCTAGGAAAGCGAATGACATCTTTCAAACGTAACACCTATAGATGATATCTATCGCTCCTCTACCAACCCTGCCTTGATAGGAGCGTCGTGTATGTAATACGAAGGTCGCTGGTTTGAATCCGGCCTAGCGCACATGGGTTTTCTTCAACCCTATCGTGCGCTGGCCATCTCCATGGAATGTACAACTCTTACATGGTAGAAAATAACAAACATTGCACCATTTTCTGATCAACATACTATAGCTTTTAATGGGCAAAAATAGGGTCAAATGTGGTACAAAATAGGGTTCTATTAACCAAGTAAATGTGATACCTTTTGATCTAAGCAAGTATGGGTGTCTGTCTTAGCACCATAGATGTCACCCAAGTAGGTGACAAAATTTAACCAAAATGGAGACAACCAAGCAAAGCGACAAATGTTTTCATTTTCTACGGGAAAAGTCTGTGAGGTGTACATGTGTTCACTCTTTGGAATCCCCCTCAAAATATTGAGCTGTTACCCAGCAGTCTCTTACAGACTTACTTCGTAAGTTAATAAAAAACTGGAACAGATTGAGTGATTTAAAGGGATTTACTGGTATGAATCTATTCGGCACATATAAAATGAAAGCTCCCTAAATATGATGTACCAGATGGTTTTCATGGTCATTGGAGTATTCCTTGTGAAGAAAACACCATTTCCATTCTTAACTTTCGAAGCAGTAGACTATTTTATTTAACAAAGCCGCCATGTTTATTTTTGCGCTATCGTTTTGCCACAAGCCATGTTTAGTCTTTCACACCAATTGAAAGATGATCGGTGGTTAGTCAAGTTCTGGCCTGTATGAAAGACTATCTTGTTTACTTTTAACATTGGATTTAAAACAGCTTTAATTTAACGTTTTCCTTTAAAATATATAAATTTATCAAAAATGGCATACATTTGTCTCATTTTTATAAAATGAGCCTGGGATTCTTGAGAAATATAGTTTTTAAAATAAAAATAGGAAACTCTACAAGCGCTACTTGGTGCATTGAAAAGTACGTAGATTGCTGAACCGCACAGTGGGTTTCGAACACTGATCTCTATACAATGGATTGGAAACCTGCGCTTCGTAATTGAGGCACTGCGCCATATCTTGGTCTACAAAAGAGCCCAAACAGGTGGTAAGAGCTGGTCATTTATAAAAATTTGTTCCCATTTAAATGTGGAAATAAGCTGACATAACAGACTACAGATTCAAGCCAATCAGTGAGCTCATTTGTGTGTTATTTGAGCGTATGGGATGGCATGGTCCTAAAACGTGCACCCAGGATACAACTTTGTTAAACAGGGTGTTCTCTGGAATGCTATTGGTTCGGTTGGTGAACGTTGTTCGTATGTGTTGGTGATTTTAACGGCTGTGGGGCAAAGGATCGAAGGCTTCGAAGGTGTTTGTCATGGAGGGGAAGGAAAGGAAGGAAATGGGTTTGGAGAGAGGAATCTGGAATGAAGGAAGAATGTGCTGGAGTTTTGTGAGAGAAGAGATGTGCGTGTGCAAATACAGTGGTTTCAAGAAAAGGAAAAGAGGACAAAGGAAATGTGACATATAGCTCAGGAGGGAATGAGACGGAGATGGATTTTGTTGGTAGTGGCGTAAGAGGAAGAGGAAAGTCTGAAAGAATGTTAAGGTAATTCCTGGAGAATTGAAACACCGGTTGGTTGGGTTGCAGATGTGGAGAAGAGGAAGGTGAAAAAGGTGGTGAGGAAGGGGGGATTAGTTAGTTTGCATGGAGAGGAGGAAAGTATGGAAGTTGATGAAAGAAGAGACAAGAATTTTGAGATGAGAGTGGGGGCTTGTGGGGACTGATTGTGTCAGACTTGTGGGGGGGTGCTTTAAGAAGGGGTGTGGGGTGTTAAAGGCATGTGATGAAGTGTGTGGGAAAACAAAAGGTAGGAGAGACAGGAGAGATACAGGGTGGTGGAATGATGAGGTGAGGGAGGCGATAGCGAGAAAGAAGGATGCATTTAAGATTATGAGAAAAAATGGTACGGAAGAGAATAAGGCAAGCTATAAGAGGCTAAAGAAGCGAGCAAAGAAAGTGGTTGCGAAGGCTATGAAGGAGGAGGCAGAGAAGGGGTTGAGTGAGTTGAGAGAGAATCTATCGGCACATATATAATGAAATCTCCCTAAATATGATTTGTGTAACCAGCTGGTTTTCATGGTCATTGGAGATTCTTGCGAAGAAAACACCATGTCCATTCTTAACTTTTCGAAGCCGTAGACGATTTAACAAAGCCGCCATGTTTATTTTGCGCTATCGTATTTGCACAAGCAATGTTAGAATTTCACACCAATGAAAAGAGGACGGTGGTTATAGTCAAGTTCTGGCCTGTATGAAAGACTATCGGGTTACTTTTAACATTGGATTGAAAACAGCTTTTAATTTAACGTTTCCTTTAAAATATTTATAAATTTATCAAAAATGGCATTACATTTGGTCTAATTTTTTATAAAAATGAGCCTGGGGATTCTGGAGAAATATAGTTTTAAAATAAAAGATCGGAAATTACATCATACAAAGAAGCTACTTGGTGCATTGAAAAGTATGTCGATTTGTGAAACCGCACAGTAGGGGTTTCGAACCCTGATCTCTATACAGGGATTGGAGGAAACCTGGACTTCGTAATGAGGGCACTGACGGCATATTGTCATCCAAAAGAGCCCAAAACAGGTGGTTAAGAGTGGGTCATTTGATACAAAATTTGTTACCATTAAATGTGGATAAGCGACACACATAACCACAGACTACCGAAGTCAAGCTTCAGTGAGCTCATTGTATTGAGCGTTATGGGATGGCATGTCTTTTAAACGTGCACCCGGGGATACAACTTCTGTTAAACAGGAGTCTCTGGAATGCTATTGTGTTCGGTGGTGAATTGGTCTTAGGTGTTGGTGATTTTAACGGCATGTTAGGGCCAAAGGATGAAAGGTTTCGAAGGTCTGTTCATGGAGGAACTGGTTTTTGAGAGAGGAATCTGGAAGGACGACAAGAATGTTTGCTGGAGTTGCGTGATGAGAAAGAGATGTGCGTTGAAAATACATGGTTCACGAAAGAGGACAAAAGGAAAGTGACATATAGATCAGGAGGGAATGAGGACGGAGATTTTGATTTTGTGTTAGTGGGTAGGTTTAACGCGGAAGGAGGGAAATATCTGAAGAATGTTTAAGGTAATCCCTGGAGAATTGCAACACTGTTTGGTGGTTGCAGATGTGTGGATAAAGAGGAAGGTGAACAAGGTTGGTGAGGAAGGTAGGCATGAGAGGAGGAAAGTATGGAAGCTGACTGAAATAAGAGACAAGACTTGTGGAGATGGAGAGTCGGGGAGCTTGTGGGGACTGATGTGACAGAATTTGTGGGGTGCTTTAAAGAGGGGTTGTGTTACAGGCATGTGAGGAAGTGTGTGGGAAAACAAAAGGTAGGAGAGACAGGAGAGGAGACAGGTGGTGAATGATGAGGTGAGGGAGGCGATGGGATTAGCGAGAAAGAAGGATGCATTAAGAATGAGAAAAAATGGTACGAAGGAAAAGGCAAGCTATAAGAGGCTAAAGAAGCGAACAAAGAAAGAGGTTGCGAAGGCTATGAAAGAGGAGGCAGAGAAGGGGTTGTTTGATGGTGAGTTGAGAGAGAATCCATACAAGGTATATAAGATAGTGAAGGCAATGTGAGAAAAGGATGGAAGAGATGTGAAGAGGGAGGGAAAGAGGTATGAGGGTAAGTGATGGAAAGTTGAAATTTTTTTTTTTTAAAGTGTGAAAAGGATAGAGGAGTCTGGAAAAGATTAAGAGCATATGGAGAGACTCATGAATGAGGAGATAGGGGGATCGAGGTAGCGGCTGATGTGGTGGAAGGGACAGTTAAGAGGGTCAGCCGGAAGAAGAAGTGGTGAAGCAATAAAGAGGAGAAATGAAAAAAGGAAAAAAGTCGGTTGGACCGCAGAGGTGAGTGGAGAGATTAGTGGAGTGGAGATATAGGGATTGGTGTGCTTGTGATGAGGGAGTTGTTGTCAGAGAGTGTGGATGGGGGAGGGGGATGCCGGTTGGAGTGGGCAGAGTTGAGTGTGAGTAATCAATTTTTAAAGGGAATAGGGTGCAATGAGTTGTTGGTGCATATATATAGGTGTGTGAAGTTGTTAGAGCATGCATTTAGAATTGCTGGAGAGGTTCTGGAGAATAGGATCGGGATAGTGAACGTGGATGAGATGCAATTGGGTTTATGACCCGGGAAGGGAACGATAGATGAAGTGTTTATTTTAAGGAGGTGGCAAGAGGAATTACCGAGCTAGATAGGGAAGAAAGCTCTGTATATTGTTTTGTAGGACTTGGAGAAGGCGTTTTTCATAGGGTACCTAGGAAAGTGATGGAGTGGGGATGAGGAAGAGAGAGATACCAGAAGTAGTGGTTAGCGCAGTGATGAGTTTGTATGAAGAGCCAAAACGAAAGTTAGAGTGGGGTTGATTTGTCAGGAGTTTGAGGGAAGGTGGGTGTGAGATCAAGGTTCTGTTACTTTTGCCATTGATTTTGCAATTGTGATTGATGTAGGTAATCACGAGAAGTGCAAAAGGTTGCTGAGTGAGATGTTGTTTGCGGATGACTTGGTTTTATGGTGATACATTGGATGGGATGAGGGAGAGGTTGGAATGGAAGGCTTTTGGGAGTGGTGTCTGGAGGTAAACCTTGGAAAGACGAAAGTGCTGGTGAGTGGGACGGAGAGGAGGTCGGCCGGTAGCGAGTAAGTAGCCCAAGTGGGGTAGTGGGAAGAGAGTGAGTAAAAGAACGTCAGTATGGTGTGAGAAATGTGGGAAATGGATCCATGGGGATGCACAAAGATGAAGAGAGTGACCCTAGTTTGGCAAGAGATCTTGTGTGTAGAGATGTGAGAAGGGACTGGAGGGAGGGATGGGGGATTGGAACAGGAGAGGAAATGTGTGTGATGAGGTGAGTACAGGTGATAGGAGTTCACAGAACCTAGGGAAGTGTTAGTGGGGGTGGTGTATGTGAGGTGGATGTGACAGCGAGAGTGAGGTATGGTGGGTGAAGTTTAGGGAATGTGGGGAGTTGTTGCCATGGGGAAAAGATCTTATCCTTGAAGATGAAAGGCATGTGTATAGAGCTGTGTGAGATCAGTGATGCGTATGGAATGAGACTGGTGTATGAGCCCGGTGGGGGACAAAATGAGATGGGGATTTTTTGAGGAGGACAGAGAGCAATGATGACAGCGAATGCGATGTGTGGTGTGAAGTGATGGACAGGAGGAAGACTGAGGACTTGAGTAGATGTGTTTGGACAGAGGCGGTGGACGGTGGCGAGGCGATAGTGTACGTGGTATGGCATGATGTTGAGGAAGGATGATGAGCAGTGTAAGAAGGGCTTTTGAGTTCGAGCCTGAGCGGTTTGAGGAGGGGACGTCCAAAGAAGGACATGCGAAGATGAAGAATCAAGTGAGGAGGAGAGTAGGAGGGTTGGGTGAGGATGGAGGATGCATTGATCGGGTGAAATGGAAGGAAGGAGTCAGGGCGTAGTTTGCTGCAAAGGTGAGGTGAATCTGGCCACCACCGTTGACGGGGATAAAAACCGGATTTAAAAAACTGGGTTTAGTAGGTGAACCAAGATGTCCGCCCGTTGCTCCATTCATCTATATACAATTGATGTTGTGTAGCCAATCCATTGTATAAAGATCAGTGGTTACAGTGCGACTGCGATAAAAACTATAATATAAAGGGCTGTTTCCGATTTATGTATTGGTGATTCTCACTTGATATGAGCGTCTGGCACTTGCACATACACCCATCAAGTACCGTGGGAAACAAACTGCGTTTTATGGTAGACGCAATAAGGCATGTAGCAAAGCCCTATTCACTACGTGCTAATAGTGGTTAACCACTTAAAAACGGCGTTTTTTTTTGTTATATCTTGGGAATGAAAAAATTTTTTTTTGGATATGAGAGCTCAAATTTCAGAACAAGTGAGCAAAATACTGCCTTTCAGCTGATATCAAAATCGATTATACTTCTGGGTATATCAGGGGGTCCAAAGGCGATCGGAACAAGTACCCCTAAGCACCCCCTTTTCACATGTCTACGTTTTCATGGATTGTTGTGTTTAGGCCAACTAAACCTTTGTAATTCAAAAATGATATCTAAAACACCCCTCTTTACTTTTTTCTCAAATCACTGAGGTTTTAAAAAGTAGTTTTTTTACAATAAAAATTTCTAAACTTACTTCACTCCTATCCTTTGTGTGCTCAACAAAGTTCACAAGGATAAGGCTTGTGGCAAACTTGCTGAAGTCACATGACATATTTTTGCTGGCTTCTGTTTCAGTATTGCATGCAGCGTTGTAAATATGCCACAGGGAATAAAATATGCATAGCTTCCATGATTGCTGTACAGTTTGTGTACATTTGTCAGAATAAATCTGGATTTTTGTTTTTTTGAAGGAAATACTCCAAATGGCATGAAAACCTTAGTAAGTTTTATTTAGAGAGATATTCAGTATATATTGCCGCTAGATCCATACCAATAAATCACTTTAAGGCATGTAGAGTCTGAAATCAAGAGGATGGAAGAGGAGATGAAAGTATTAGATCAAGATAAGGAGTACCAACAACTAAAAATAACCAATGAAAATAGGAAAACCACTTTGAGAAAGCTAGACGCTGTATTGGTGGCATTAAACATTGATTTGCAACAAATGAAGGATGCCCTGAAAGCAGCTTTAGATAGAAACGAGTTGCTGCAAGCGAAAAACCAAAACTACAAGATTTTTATACCATACTGAGAAAGTAAAGGCACTCCAAGAAAGGCTTGCATACCATGTACATCTTCCTGTTGTACATCTTCCTGTTAAGGGCAGTGTGAACCTTGAGTTTCCAAGTATCTATTTTGGTTTGTAACTTTGCAAATATTTGATTATTGTATGTAAAAGTATACATTTCTAGAAAGAAAATTGGACGATGAACCCGATGATGGCATCAGAATAATGTAAAATGTTCCCTGTATACATACTCCTGATGAGAAAACTACTAAACATGATTTTGCCCACAAAATTTTCAGACAGCATACAAAAACAATTTGAATTTTCCATGATTTCTTATGTCATTTTTTTTTAGAAACAAACAATTTGTCTAGGGATGGTTTTTTTTCATTTTTTAAAATGAGCTACGTTCAAAAATATAATTAAAAATGTCAAAAAAGTGTGATTTTCACCTTTCTTTGCCAAAATTTGTGAGTATATATGGAGAATATCTTTAGTAGAAATCGAAGAAATGAAAAATTGAGAAAACCGTCCCTAGAGAAGACCAATTGCTATCGTAGGAAAGTTAAACCTTAACTTTTACTTAGGTATTTTTGGAGTTATCTTGTCTGAAAAATTTGCCAAATTTTGCGAAAATTAAACATTGAGAAAATCCGTATTTTAGTAAAAAAGTGACTTTTCACGCCATTTCAAGCTGCTCTTTCTCAAATAATTTTACCTTTTAACTTCAAAATTGAGTATGTTGTGCAAGTGATGAAAATACATCTTTATGCACTATTGAATCAAACCTCTTTTGTCTTCAACTTCAGAAATCAGAATTGAAATTTCATCTGGTCTAAATTAGCGCTTTGTTTACATTTTCAAATTTTTCGTTTTTCCAAGATTCGTTCACGCAAAAGTACATTAAAACACGCGCACGCTTCATTACGCAGCAAAAATTCACCACGCAACGCGATGC
>JAMKCH010038548.1:0-14258 GCA_023653785.1 Ophioderma brevispina | reverse complement strand
GAGTTGAGTGGTTGGGATTATATTCGCGATTTCACCATTATATTTATTACAAATTAAATAGTCGTTTTTAAAATGAGAATTTGTTGACTTTGAGTTGAAAAGCAAAATGCCACTTTTTTCTGAAAAAATCATTTTTGAAAAACAAAGGAGTGTGAATTGATACCAAAATTGTTTATTTGAAAAAAGAAGCAATTTTGTGGGAAAGAGCCAAAATTGTTCCATCTTTTCAACTTTTCAAAATTTTCTAAAAAAAAAACAGTTCTAAGTGAATCTTTGGCGTGAACTTCATTATTTTTGGGCACCCCTTTGTCATGCAAGAAGAATTTTTGCAGACTCTTGGGCATTATTTTCTGATTCAATTAATTAAAGCGTGCTTGTTTCAGATTTTTGTCTAATAGTGTTCTCTACTGGTATGAGAGCCTGACACTTGTGCACACTGACAATCAAGTACCGTGGGGGATAACAAACTTGCATAGTGCAACGCCCTATTCGCTACGTGGAATATTGATGGGTAACCAATAAAACGGTAGTTTTTATCTGTATCTTGAGAAAGAATGGATTTGCAAGCTGAAATTTAAGGACAACAATGAGAAAGAAAAAATACGGCCTTTCATCTCATATCAAAATTGATACGACCTCCGGTAGGTAAATCAAGGCGTCCCAAACACGATCGCAACAAGCAACTTTAATATGGCAATTTTTCTGTACAAATAACTGCAATGAGGGGCCAGAGGAAACTGGGACACAAGGGCTTCAATGTATTAATCAGAATAATTTACCAAAATGTACGGCAAATGTATGAATAATTTATTTATTTAGTTAGGACAATTTTAGAGGTATTTGACTTCACACTCTTTTGCACTCAGTTTCAGCTAATTATGTAAAAACAGTAAAACTGCAATAAAATTTCAAAATTATTGTGAGCGAAACTAGAGATATATGGACATAAGGCTCAGAAGATTTTGCTATTTCAAATAATTGTTTGGTAGTTCTTAAAGTAGTTGACCCTTAGGAACCTATTTATTCCGTTTTGACTCAAACTATATCCAGTTATCTCAAGAAGGTTACTAAATTAAAGTAATGGTGCTAAGGGGATAGTACATAATGAAGTATTAATTTGGCTTTACGTAATTAAGTTCATTTTTTAGAATTTGACTAGGGGAAACTATCTTTCAGTTCAAAGGCATGCAATCACCTAGATATAAATTATTTTACATAATGGCTCAATAGATTACAATTGAACATATGGGCTTTCAGAACTAGTGTGGCTAGGGAATCTGTCCCTATATATTTAGTGCTTGCTTGTGGATAACTTTGGCTTAATCTGTAAGTACTCGGTTAAGCGAAACTCATAATTATTTATTAATTGAATGAGTTTAAACAGGGGTCAAAAATTTTAAAATTACTCCAATCATGTAAATGTATGCCACATATTGTCCGTCTAGTCCTGAGGACTGAAAAAATGTATGAGTTTGTACTATCTATTGACCAATGGTTTTAGCGCTATTGGGTTAAAATGGCTAAAGGGCCAAAAAAGGTAATTTCCATGTATAACAGTTGTCCAAAAGTCAGAAGTTCGCCAATTTTGGTAAAGAATGAAACAAATTGTTCATCTGCAACTTTCATGTTGACCCTTTACAAATTGAGTTTGACCCCTTTTTTAACCGTTTTAGGCCAAAAACAATAGTTGTAAATGGGTACACACTATACATTTTTGTTTCCTAAGGAATAGGACGGACAATATGAAAAAATGAATCAACAGTTGGGAGTAGTTTTAAAGGTTGACCCTGTGGAGGCCTTAAAATTGGTCCTTCTTGAAAAAGTAACACCATAATTTGAGACCACTAAATACCTTGCAGTGATGTAGAGGGGGGCCTACTAACTACTAAAGGAGTCAAACCTTAGATGTCGTGTATGAACAAAAGCCCTGCTGATATATAATAAAGTGGCCTCTAAGGTTTGGAATAGTGCGAGATTCCTCTCCCTCGCAAACAATGGTGACAATGATTGAAAAATCCAATAGTGTTTCTAGTGTTGATATAATTCAAAGTTCAAATAGGAGGCCCCCACTGTTTTAAGTTAGTCTAATTGGCCTGGGAAAATTGGACAAAAAATACAGTATTTGCTAATTTCCCAATGACAGCCAAGCCAGTACTGTATTTTAAAGTGCAGGTTATTTCTGTCACAATACAAGGATGTTAGTTGTGGTTGATAGTTTAAAGAGACATGAGGAGAGTTACAGAAATAAGCGCCCCCAATTTTTTCGAACCCGTGTTTTTTGGCAAATTGGAATGCGTTCCAAATGTATTATTAGATCACAATGAAGTGAATAAGCCGAATATGCTTGTCTTTATGTAATAATTATGAGTGACTCCTCCTTTAGTACTTCTGTCGTGCACGACAGAAAGTCAAAGCACGGTGTTCTATGGGGGACAATTACGTAGTCAGGCAAGTTCAAAACAAGGTTGCTGTTTTTTGTACTTGTTGTCCATTAAACCTTCGGAACGTTCTGGTAGGTGGTCTACAATCGTTCTGTGCAATTTGAGAGAAATTTGTACCCTAAAAAAATCTACTCCGTCACTTAACAAAAATATGCCATTGCAAACTGCGTTTCTTACTAGACTCAGTGGCCAATAACCAGTGGGGGGGGGGCCATCAGAACCCCCCACCCCCCCAACTGACCGTCTGTACAGTGTCTATGGAGAAGGTCCCAAATTCGCCCCCTCGGAAAATGCATCGACACCCTTCTGCCCCCCCCCTCCCATTGTAAGAGGCTGGTTACGCCAGATGCTAAATAGATTGTAGGATTGTCTTGACTTTTAAGCGATGATCCGGGCGCTGAGCACGGCAGAAGGGGGAGCCTACACTTGGTATTTTCAACCACGCCAGTGAGTTTTATTTTGTATTGTTGTGGTGTTTTTTTGTTTTTTTAGATATAATACTTAAAAAGGTTATTTTTTTTTTGTATTGATACAACCATACTGTTCATGAGAACAATTCCTATAACTATAATTGTGGTATTACGGAAAATCTATGAGAGGAGTGCAATGCAATTTGAGAGGGAGAGACCCTAATTACATTTATGGGACGAAGGCATCAGGAAACGAAGTGAGTTTGACGGTTTGTTGAATGATCAATTTACACTAAAAATAGTAATTGTGACCCAACATCATCAATCGTAAAAACTCAATTCAATGAATTTAATAGCTCTCAAAATATGGAAATAAAAAGGCTTCAAATTGTAACACCTATTCATTTGAGAAATTTTAAACAACAACAAATAGACATTAGTAAGTATCGGTAACTTTGGAAAAATAGAAAACAATTCTCATTGACATTTGTTGCTGCAAATCAGTTGATTGTTGAAGTTGTAAGTAAGTAAACCAGACGCAACGTCCGACTCAAGTTAAAGCCGGCACTGGGCACATTTCACAAAATAGAAATTTCTTCAATTTTGCTCTCAAATGATAGTCTAGGCCATTGGAAGAACAGAGATATAGTTACAAATAAAATAAACATACCCAAAACAGATAGGGACATTGGTATGAGGATAAAGACATCAGGTATTTGTATTGGCCACTTTTAAGTTTTCCAGAACTTTAATCAACAAACGTGTATATTTTACAGAATATTTTGACTCGTACTCACTGATCTTAAAACACAAAGAGTGATAGGACCGATGCAAACAGTGTGAAATAACGTGGGAAAATGCATAGGCTGTGCTTTGCTATTGTGTAAAGAATTTTCGTTGAATTTGCTGAATTTAACGTCGCCGGCGAAGTTAATTATAAAATGTTTGTTTATCCCATAAGGAAGCGTTTTTTGTCTTAATCATTTCAGGTCGGGGCTTGTGTATATAAAAGCCTTACAGCCATGCAAAAATCTTATTTAAAAAAAAAAAAAAAAGGCGCACTATTTTTCAAAGGTGCCAGTGTCTCTTTAATAATAAAAAATTATAAGAACAAGGACCATGTAAATATAGCAACCCCAGAAAGTACCCAAACAAGCACTAATTTAATAACTTATTTCACTTCTCTTTAGTCCTTTCTGTTTTGTTATGACAGCTTGTTCATTTTAATTCCACAATACGGTTATATTAATTTGAAAGGACAAAAGGTGAAATTAGATATATATATATATATAGATATATATATAGCTAATATATCAATGTTCTTATAATCCCTATAAGGGTTTTAGCGTAGCTATTGTATATAGTTGGTTTCATGTAAACAGAGGGTCCCGGTTTGATTCCCAGTTAGGTTAGGCTATAAAAGTTACGCGGATTAGTTTACACCTAAATTAAGATCCAATAGTGACTAGGTAAACATAGTACCTCAAAAATATGTTTCCTCTTCGTTGCCATTTTCCCACATACCTACAACACTAATTTGAGTTTCGTTTCAATTTTTTAGTTGATTTGATTAAGATTGCACCTCATAATTGCTCTAGTGACTTAGCCCTAACTTAATAAGCCACAATAAAGCCAGTTGTGTGATGTCAATAATGAACATATATGATTAATGGGGAACTTAAAGAGGACTTAGGTACTTATGAATTTACTCAATAAAATTAAACTGTAATCCATTACACTTAATTTATGAGTAGATACAGGGAAATTATTTTTGAGTGGAACCTCTTAAAGTGTTTGCAAAGAGAGAATTGGTTTATCCTAATAGTGTTTTATGATTCCAAATAGGATAAGACCACAAAGATTTCTGGACCTCTATATTTTGGTTTACAGAAAAGACTTGAAATTAAAACAAGAGCGATTTTGATTTTGTTATTTCAATACAAAACATAGGCTTGAATTATGTATTTGATTCTGTAGTAAATTAGAAAGTTTCACATTTTTGTACCAAAGAAAAGAAATCATTCTCAGCTAAATAATTCACATGGGGGACATTTTTCACATTTTTAGGCACACTGTTATGTTTTAAATCTAATTGCACCTTTAGGACATAAGATATTTCAATAACAAAATATGTTTAGAAATGAGAAAATTATATTTGGCCATTTTCAATAAATACCACTTATTTTTTTCACATTTTTAGGCACACCTGTTATGTAAATCGCATTGCACATTGCAACCTTTAATGCACATAAGCTATTTCAATAACAAAATATTTTACATGAAAAATTATCATTTTGCATTTTTTCATAAATACCACTTTGATAATCAGAAATATGTCAATTTGAAATTACATCCCCAAAAACGTCAAAAGCGTTTCAAAATACAAGTTGACCTGACACCAGCAGTAGAAGGCCGGTGTGGCAGGGAGATATAGTCCTCCGTACTCACCGACGGAACAATGGGCACATCGATTCAGTTGACACTCGTCCGCAACATTAGTTTCCACGCTTTATTCCATGTTCGTCTATGGAGTCCGGACAATGATACCTGCCAGACAATGACTACCCTGCCGGACATATTACTTTTCACACCGGCCAACTCCACCGTATACTCAAAATGGTCAAAGTTCTACCCCTTACAAGTTTTCAACAACAGAATATAGAGTAACTAACTGTACAGTAACTGTGGACTCCCAAGGTGAACATATCAATGAAGTGTTTTGGACAAAAATCAATAATATCCATGTAATATCAATTCATGTTCAAATTTGTATAGTGCATCTATCTTCCCACGGTCAGTTACGTTTGCAACGTCAGGCAGGTATTTCATTGATAACGATGAGACTATACCAGTGGCTACCACATACACTTTCAAATGAAATAGATGCACTAAAGAAACAGCGGATTGCTTCTGAACTTTACAGTAAGAGAGCGAATTTACTCTTTTTTATGCATAAAGAGTCTCAAAATGAAGCTTAAATACATCTGTGCATTCTTAAAGAAGAACTTCAACATGAGAAAGCTGATACTATTTGTTCGCAAATGTGCACGACTTCCACCCGTTCTTCTACAAACTGTAAACCCATAATTGTGAAATTTCTTCTCATGAAAGATCGGGACTCTGTTCTTAGAATGTCATCACAATTGAAGAATTCGCCTGAGAAATATGTCATCATTCCCAACAAAAGAAATGCGGAGAGCGCAAAAAGGCTATTGCCAAATAAACCGCTACTGCAGCAAAGGAAGGCTATTATCAAGACCACTGCATGGTATTGATATAAGTTATTCATTGATTACTCTTATGACCTTGACTGTCCTTTTCGCCCTTTTAAGTCTTTATACCTGTTTGCAGTTTTTGTGATTTTTGTGAAATCTTGTGAGGCGTAAACTCACCGACTGAACTTCTTAATTCTTAATTGTCTGCTTTCACCGTCCATTCAATTTTGCTATTAATTACTATGGTGTGGATCACGAAGTTCACCTTGGGCGATATTTTAACATGTCACATTTCGTATGGCAACCCGGATTTGCATGCTCTGTCCCTGTTCTTGTTTGTTTCTTTCTCACAACTATCTTCAGTAGACAGTCTTGATATCGCTTTAAAGAACTACTTGAATCCATTCATTTGTTAATAAATTACGGTTTTTTTCAGGGATTCTTTTTCATATTTATTGCGTACACTGGTTGTTATCTTACAGTGGATTGCTCTATTAGCTGTGTTCTGCATGGCGGGGCCGGGTGGGGGGGGCTTTTTCCCCCAAATTTTTTCTGCCCCCCCCCCAGTTTGCTCCCCCTGGTCGAAAGAAAAATGAAGATTTGGGGGCATAAATTTCAGTGATTTGGGCCACAAATCACGATTTTATTCCAAAATCAGCGATTTTAGGGCCAAATTGGTGAAAAATTTCCAAAAATCTTCATATTTTGCCCCCCCCCAGAAATTTCACTTTTTGGCCGCCCCCCTAAGATTTCACTTTTCCCCCCGTTGCCCCGCCCCCTCCCCCAGAAAAGAGTCTGGTGCCCACTGGGTTCTATTTTGTTAACATCATGATGACATAACTATTATGTGAAATAGTTTGTTGCTATTTGACATCGTTTTCCTGATTGCCTTTTGCATAATATGATCTGTTCACCTTTATTCATGCATGCTTCCTTTTACAGACGCTTGTTCTTTTTGAAGGTTTGTCATCATTCTGTTGACCACCTAAAAAATCAGTTATTGTTGATTTTCCTTATTTATCTTGAATCCTCCTTAAGGGGCATTCTGATCCACAGCCTTGTCTCTATCTTGCCTAATCCAATTGCAACTGTCCTATAGCTTCTTCATATCATCTGAACCTTGTATATTGAGGGTTTGGATCACTACCGACGGGATTTGCGATTTGGTAAATAATGAAAACAAACAATTGGCCCATATGGTGCAACGTGCTGTGTGCTGCTTAAGCACATAGGCAGCGTGACACACTGGTCGGAGCGGGTTGCGTTTTTTGGCATTGGCCTTTTTAATCGGGGTCTGTAAGTGTACATCGAAGGACTAGGCTAGGACCATGAGATGCACCTTATTGATTATGTGAGATCACTATGTTGCCAATTATTTGATATTTGTGGTGTTTATCTGATTATTTCCTTTACTCCCCGTGAACTAATTTTACTATTTATATACTCCGGCATTTTATTCCAGTTTACGCCCTATTGTCAGTCCTATTGTTATTATGTGCCTAAAGATTGACCCAGACAGTGCGTTGGGCATAATCACATTGATGCATACGCACTGTACACCGTGTTATATCCTCTCATATCAAACACTAAAAACCATGAAATTGCGTAACAATTCTCAAGTGTTTTAAGAATAATATATTAAATGTGAATTTCGTGATAGCACATTCATTTTTATTTCATTTTCGTGGATATCCTTGAGGGAACGCTTATTCACAATTTTTTAGTTGGATTCCAAACCTGCTGTTTTTGTGTTATGACGAATGCGTGTTTCCCATAGCCCCATAGGCCACTGTAATCTAATTTTCTGTCTGTTCACAACGAAAATACAAAATTGCGAATTTCTTACAGACACGACCGAACTTTTTGGCACGTAGACTATACTTTTCTCGGTCTTAGTATGAAGTGCGACGCGCGCGTACATCCAGTGCCGCCTTTCATTCGGTGCAGTGCGCCTTGTGCTTTGACCTCCGCGCGGGCTGAAAGTCGGTTCAATTTATACGCCCGCGTCCGAACTTCCATAATTCGAGCTGGACAGATTATAGATACCTGATTACTATGTTAACAGTTCTATGATATCAAAATGTTCATTTTTGTATGTAAGTCGGGGGACGAGGTCTGTGAATCACGAAATCCCCTTTAATTATCTATAAAGTGCCTGTTCAAAATCATTGTGGAACACTCTTGCTGGCCTGCTTGCAGGAGTATGGTACGGATTGATATAATCTGTTTGCCAACGTCCCCGGTTAAGTCGGTGTAGGGCTCACCATGGCCGCTGCAACACTGCCAACATACAAATATACAGACAAATATGTCGTAGTCGACACCAAGTTTACAAAAGGCAATTTGCCCTCATCAAACCAAAATTAAATGCACACTAAACAAACACATATCGTAGAAATGCTGGCAAGTTTCATGAATTCCATGGAGTCCATGCGCCATTTTAATTTGTGTGTGCGTGTGATATAGATAATAAAGGTCCCATGGCCCAAATCGCTAATAGCCTCGTTCCCCAGAGCCCTAATTTTACCGAAGTGGTCAACTTTTGGTATCAGAAGACCATCTAACTATTTTCTCATTGACCCTGTGAATCTTAAGCAAAAGGATGTTTGGTTTTGGAAATTATGAGCGAAAATGTGCCCTATTTGGCGACAATATTAATTTTACACAGTACTCATGGTGCTTACAAAATCACGTTTTTTAGTAGCTCTCCATCAAAACGGATTGAATATCGGCGCGAACTTTACAGATGGGATTTTGATGACGGCCCAGTCTATCAAGAGAAAACTTCATATCCTTAAATCGGGCCATCCCCCTTTCATCTTTCATATTGGTAGATTAGAATTGTACGAATGTTTTTCATGTAATGTCTATGTCACATGTAGTTGATTTTGTTGTGAGGTCTGTGGCATTCTATGTATGTGTGATGTTGTCTCGTCTCTCATCCACCACTTTTTACAAAGTGACCTTGACCTGAATGGCGAATTCCATTTGTGATATAAAATTGGATCGATTACGCCCAATTAATTGGTATGAGTACTTTGCAAAAATATTGGGCGAGATCTGTCGAGCCCAATATTTTAAAACTCATAGCGAGACAATTAATTGGGCGAATCATCCAATGTATCATTATCCATGTTTTGGATCTGGATATTTCACACTTGGGACTCCTCAAACATGAAATGACTAAAATTGGTATACAGATGAGTCAAACCACAGTATACCAAATTGAGCGATTTTTCATGGAAGACCCTGTGTGGTATCCATATATTTCTTTTGTAATACATTCCTTGTTTTGGTTAGCTCCTATAATAAAAATTCGAACAGAAAATGATCAACACGTTCAAAATTTACAGCTGCAGAAGTGAAAGTACCCAATGTGAAAGACCGGACAAGTTACACGCTAACAGTAACCCAAGAGTCTCGTGTTTTTACGTTCATCTTGATTTGCAGCATATCCTTCCATTAATTACACATTTGGAATATGTCCGGAACACCATGATTAATCTCTTGGTGTAGGGCAATGGGAGGGGTAAGGGCGGGAATCCGCACTCAAAATCTTGTCCCCTCCTGTCCCCAATAGCCGAGCATACAATAAATTTATAAGTATTGACAGGTAACCATGTGTTACCGTATTCCCTTTTGCAAAATGTGTTTTCGTGATGCTCCAAAAGTTGAATGGTTCCCATCGCCTGGCCCCCGCCCCCAAATGAAAATGTCTGCTTACATTGTTGGGTCCATTAAATGACCGATATCAAAATATTTAATGAAATATGTTTGGACTTGAAGCAACAATTCTTTTCAAATACTGATTTTACCATAGTAAAAACTTCCAAATACCTGATGTCTAGGTTTTCTGTATAACAGATAAAACATTAAAATTTTCCATTTTATTATTTTAAAATTTAAGTGAAGTTTCTGATTAAGGGTTATTTAAGTATTCTTAACATTATCCATTCACCACATGCCGTTAGCATATGAATACGGGTGCCAAAAGTAAAAACCAGTTTTAATTTATTCTTAAAGGTCCTCTCACGCTGCGGAGGAAGAGTTATCCTGTGTACAGTCCATGCAATGGGGTTCGGGACAGAAATACAGATTCATTATAAATTCTGTTTAATGTTTCTGTTTCTTCTATCTTCCTAAAAAAATCCATCCCTCATTTGGTTGTACGTTTTCTCTGACTCACCCTTTATGGTAGTGGTGAACCCGGAACCTGAAGTTTATCCTCCTTCAAACGTTGATGGTAATATTTATGCTGAGTGGCTAATAACAAAAAGGTAACCATGACCAGAATCCAAAGCCAATTGTGTCAAAATCAAAACTGACGCATAACCCCCGCAGCCGCGCGCCAATGCTGGAAGCCCTGCTAGAACTAACACGGATCCGTCTGCTCATTCAGTCCACGGTAGGGTATTTAGCCGGGTGACTATGTTTTCAGTTTGTAGACTTAATGGACCCATCTTTTTCACATGCGGGGACAATTGAATCTTAATTATTAAAGAGACAATATACAGATGTGAATTTAAAGGAATTTTAATTATGGGAAAACAGCCAATTTTTAAAAATAAAGATTGATGACGTCACGGCATGATTGGTTTTTATTTTGGCTTCGGGGGGACCCATTCAGGTAAAAATGACGTACGTATCCCTACAATTGAAAAAAAACGTATCGTCATCGTTACGGCTCGGTTTTGATCAGTCAGGAAAAGGAAATTTTGTACTGTTTCAGACATAATACACAGGTGTCCTTTTGGAAAAAAATAATAGCACTTGGGCATAAGGTCATGTCCAGACCTTGATTTAACAAGTCGTATTTATATATATCGGTCGCCCCCCGAAGAGCAAACTGATATCTGATCCCTGACACGTGACCTGGTTCCCTACACTGACCACCAAACTATTCATCTCCGTTACCTTTATAACTAACAAAACAATACTCAAATCAGCAAGCCTTCTGTATCTCTATTTTGTTAAGCGTATCGATCAAGATGTAAGACTATACATGTGGTTCTGTACAGTAGTGTAGGACACGATCTGCTCTCGTTTGGGCATTGGGGTTTCCAACGTAATTGTGAACTATACAAAACATGAATTACTATGGCAGCTCGTCCCAGAGACAGTAAAAAATCATCTCTTAAACTTTGTTCAAAAAAAACCAAAAGAGAATTAAATAATAAAATTAAGAAAAAATTGAAGTTTCACATCAATCATGCTTCTGTTAAATTACCTGTGCCTAACTCAAAACTCCAGAAACTTCCCCTGCAAAAAAGTAATCTCTATCAACATAAACCCTTGAAAACATACCTGCCATTGGCTACAGAGCTATGCGTCTGTAGCCAGCCGCACCGATACACTAATATCAAACAGCCCTAGTATAATTATTATACACCCCAAAACCATTGCACTCCATGGGTATGTGGGTATGGTGGAATTTTGCAATATTCGTTATCACACTGTTGATGGTATACATGCATTGACTCAATTTGCATTCATGATTAGGTTCCAGGCCACTTTTTGAATTTTTTCCTTTACCTTCCTAGCATGTTTCAAAATCTGGGGATCAGAGTAATCTTCTGTGGGGTTTTACCATTCCTCCCTATTGGCTCTACCTCCCATAGCCCAACTTGCTCCTGTCACATGTTCAGGTGCTGTGATATCATATGTGCCTAAAATGAACCATTTCTTCCTGAGTGTAAACTGGATTCAGGTTATTTTTATCACGCTGGCTATTCTTCAACAAGCACCTTTTCTCGATTCCTCTAGTTATATTTTCTCGAGATTAAGACCCACATTGTATTAAGAAATAAAAATTTAGGGCATATACTGTTTCTGTATAAGTATGATCTGCATGCAAAATTATGTGTGGGATGTGACAATTGTCCGTAATCACTCACTTTTACACACATTTTTAAGTGGTTCTTAAAACAAACACTCAATTATTTCCTGTTAGCAAAGAATATTGTTAATTGATTAATTTAGCCCTAAGGATTAGTTGGACCTAAACATTGTTGTTATTGGTAACTCATTTTGTTTACAATTCAAAATGGATGCGAGCAGTCAGTGTCCTTTCACTATTTGGTCATATCCACATATTTTAAAAAATGTAGAATATTGGGGTTTATTACAAGTTGCAAAAATATCCACTTGTAATATTATTTTGTAATACAATTGGTAAACCCCACACATTAGGAGTCATACAATCTTTAGGGCTGGGCAATCATTTTAATTTGTCCCGTTCACTTTTGTGACATTAGTCAAATCCTTCACAATTCCAAACAACGTTCTTTCATTGCTCAAAGATACTTATCTTAGTTTATAACCAAATTTCAGTTATTTTGTTGCTCTATATGGTATCCTAAAAATTAACACATGAAATTATGTGCCTATATGCTCCTTAAAATTAATGCCAGACCCCTAAAAATGGGTCCGTTCACACCCCATTGTCACAGCCATCAAAAAGAGGGGTTTGGGAAGAAAAGTACCTATCTAACTCATCAACTAACTTATTTTGATTGGCTTTTTCACATTGTATGCGTCGGGTGTATTACATAGTGACGGCTGTTAACAAAATACGATTTTTGTTTCTGAGAAAATCCGCATTTGAAAATCGCGAACTCTAGAGGGTCCGTACACATCTCCCCACCTACGATTCAAACAATCACATCCGATTAAGAAACTAAATTAACAACTGGAAATTTATTTTAGCTAATATTCAGGAAATTCCTTATTGACAAATGTTTATTACATTGGAAAGTTACCATCACATCCGTCAACAACACCAAAAATACGCTAATCGGCGATTATGTTCATCACATAGTGACGGGATGTTTGAAATTTTCCCTAAACTAAAAAAGGCTATTCACATCAGTCATTATGAAGAGCGTGGCCTCGCGGTAGGTGCTTCTTGCCTCTGGCAAATGTTATATCAAAAATTTTCCCGGGTTCGACTCCCATTGGGGTCGTGGCACTTGCTGGGAGTTTATTCGGGTACTATCAAGTCTGGATTTGATCTGTGTATACCACTATTGATTAAATACAAATAACGCTCTCCTCATGGTTCACTTGAAATTGGGCAAAATGGATCATGAAAAGCAATCTGTCCTTCGGAGGGCGACGTTAAGCCCGTCGGTCCCGTGTACAGAGAGTCACAACTGTAATGTTTACATCGCAGTCAGGGTCGAATAAGAGTAGGGTGTAAACCCCTGACTGTTCCTATCACCCCAGCCTCAAATAGTGGGCCATGTTAGGATTGTCCGTATCATGGATACACGCGGCCCCGGATCATCACACTAGCTGAACAAATCCTATCCGACAACCAACCACAAAGCCTTCACCATTACTTGTGGATACGAGCAAAACAGGAACAATTATGGAAAACAAGCAACAGCATTTTCTGACATTCCGTCAAACAACATCCGTCATCGCGATCTGATCAATTTGGTTTATTACATATGACGGATTTTGAGTGGATTGCCGCGATTCACCGTTTTGAACTGTAATATAATATATATTTCTACTATAATCGATACTTACTCGATTAAGGAGATGGCCCGATTAAGTATCTGAAATTTTCCTCTTGATATATGGCCTTCACCCCAAAACTCCATCTGAAAGTTTCGCGCCGATATTTCAAGCCGTTTTGATGTGGAGAGCTAAAAAACGTAATTTTGTAAGGCCCATAGAGTACTGTGTAAATTAATATTGGCTCTACCAAAAAGGGGCACATTTTCACTCATCACTTTCCAAACCAAACATCCTTAAGCCCCTAAGATTTCATTCACAGGGTACAATTAGAAAAATAGTAGCTTTCTTGTGATTTTCAAATTTGGCCACTTCCGGTAAAATCTGGGCTTCTGGGGGACGAGACTATGAGCGATCGGCCAGGAACCTTTTATTACATATTTGTGCTTTGTCAGTTGATAAATTTTAGATGGGAAGATTTTACCTAACCAAAGTATTTAAAAACCTTGGTGGGAAATAAAGTATATACTTCTTTGACGGAGGGTTCAACATCTGTCAATATACTTCACCCAACAGACATTACAGTAATTACATACAAACCAAAATCGCTGTTCGTGCAAACATACGACGTCAAAATTGATTGGCAACATTTTCTAATTAAGATTATTAATAATGAATGCTTGCAAGGTTCGGAACGTGGCATGTTTTGAAGATTTTGGTATTTAGTACAT
>JAMKCH010038547.1:0-31212 GCA_023653785.1 Ophioderma brevispina | reverse complement strand
AGGTGTTCTCCGGAATCTACTGCAGCTTGTAAGTCTATCACGGTTAGTGCAAAAAACGATCGTGGTTTTTTAATAGTGCAAGTAACGAAAAATTAGCTGCGCGTATCTAGCTGCATGTTGTGGCCCCTTTGGCCTACCATACACGTGGCTCGCTTGCTGCAGGGGTGATAAACCACGCCATTGTATTGCTCGATAATGACGAACTGTCAATCACTAACAGGGGGCGATCAGAAATCGCTGAGCTAACGGACTTATCGGAGGCTCAAATGGGGTGATATCAAAGACTCGGTTTTTGAACCTCTCTGAGTGCCCCCCCCCCAAATCATACGGACTTTGATAAAACAGAGTCTTTGACAAAGACTACGTAATATATGCAAAACTGCAGAAGGAAATCAAGGCATCTATCTATAATGAGAGGAAACCAACAAGGGATTAACACCTCTCCATCATGCAAGGTCAGTTATGAAAAGACTCTAAAAAATTTTCACTGTGAATACATGTTAAAAAAAGGGAACCCAAGCTATTCACCTATATGAGGGAAAAGTGGATATCACCTTCTATCATTGCAAAACTTACTCATCAAATCATAATGAAATTAGGTGGCCCCAAATCATACCGCTAATACATGCAAAACCTGCATGAAGAAACACTCAAGGCATTGAGTCTAATTGAGAGGAAACTATATGGCCGAATAACATCCGTCAACAAACTGCGCAATATACCACAATATCAAAATGGCTTACTAAACTACACCATAGTTCACTGGTAAATACAAAGCAAATCAGCGCGATGGATCGAAAGAGATTTCATAATATCATGTTTATATGAGGGAAACCAATCGGATTATTAACACCTATCATGCAACTGTCTATAATTCATATTTGCTCTAAGGGCGGCTAAAATATACCGAAATACATGACAAAACGCAGGAAGAAAGGAACACAAAGCATTCGGCAAGTATGAGAGGAAAAAGTAGTAAGCGGAAATAACCCTATTCATGGATAAAACACCCATCATGCAATACTGCTCAAATCATACCATATTATGCCTTCCTTGTAAAATTACATAGCAAAAGCAGCCATTAGGACTATAGAAATGCATTAATATGACATGGTTGAGAGGAAAATGAGCGGATTAACACCTCATGCAAACGTTGCTCATTTTTTTTTTTTTATAATCTACGATTGTTAATAGGGACCAAGCTAAAATATTCCGTAACAGGTGGCATTCATCTATATGAGAGGAACCAAACGGATTAACAACTATCTATCATGCAATAATGACTATAAAATTCCCAAATCATTTAAATTATCAAGATTGGACTTTAAAACTATACAATTATAGCAAAAATCAGCAACCTGTAGAAGTCAAAACATTCGTCTGTCATAAAAAACAAGCGGATCAACACCTATCATGCAAAGGATGCTTTCTATCTTTCTGTGGGTTAATTATCCATCAAATCCAACAAAAGCCACTTCACACATTTTCAAACTAGAGGTACTAAACGTTAAAACCTTTACTAGTGTGGGTTGGTGTGTATTCCCGTAGGATTTTCATGTAAAATTGTTTTATTGCTGTTTGGGGTTTCAGTAGGGGCCTAAAGGGCAGAAAATGATGGGGTGAAATTTCGGACTGATGCCCCTACATGCAAGGGGAAGGAAGGAAATGTTAGTTACAGGGAACATTTAAATCAAGTTCAAAATTGTGTTTTAATGTATACTAATTCGTTCCTCTCCTCATAAGGAGTAAAATAAGTATAATTTTGCATAGGTTCCAACATTTAGTTAAAGCGGTTTATAGCCCCATAAATGGTTCAAGGTCACCCTGGGGTAATGCTTCGATTTTGTTGAATGAAAGTGGGGTCAAAGGATTCCTTGTGTATACTGAAACAGAAAATGACATTTAACGTTTTGGTGATGATCACCATTGCGAATCACCAGGGAAAAATTTGGTGACCCCCATAGCAAATGTAGCAAGGTCTAACATGGCTCTATGTAATTACCAAACCAAATGTCACACACTGTAAAATAATACATTTGGGGATCCTATGAGACAATTACCAAACAGCTATCACCATTTAACAAAATCTGATCATTGGGTAATTTTTACCCCAGGATTGACCCTTGAACCCTTACGGGGCTATAGCGCTTTAACGAAAGGTCTGAACCTAGGCAAATATTGACTTTTTTAATTAAAAAAAAAAAAAAAAAAAAAAAAAAAAAAAAAAACCCAATTTTACTCGATTGTAAATTTTTCCCGGAGTAAACGTTTTTCTCCCTTGAGTAAGGGGGCACAGTCGAAAATTTGCACCCCATCTATTTTCTTGACTGACTGGTCCCTATTGAATGAAAAAACGCAA
This sequence comes from Ophioderma brevispina, assembly GCA_023653785.1. NCBI lineage: Eukaryota > Metazoa > Echinodermata > Ophiuroidea > Amphilepidida > Ophiodermatidae > Ophioderma > Ophioderma brevispina. The sequence continues at coordinate 28,853 of JAMKCH010038547.1, read as the reverse complement.
GAAAATCAACTTTAGCAGCAAAATCTTACGGAAAGGAAAATGTGTCATTTGGACATTACAATCCCAAACTATTAAAAGGTCTGTCACAAAATGCTACAAAAGGCGGGGAGGAACAGTATTCTAAAAACGCTCGCAGGAGGAGCTCAATACTTCCTAACTCTTTATACTGGAGTGGAAGACAACACCTAGCAACGGTTGCACCTTGGGACATCCACGCACAACTAGAATATAATTAATAAGGCAGAGAGTACTCGAGAGCATGCAATAATACAAGGTTTTCAAATATCTTCTAGAAGAAATGGCAAGTAATTACAGGACTATCAGAATAGCGCCAAAAATAAGCTCCTTATACCATGCAACTTTCTACCTAAGGTGAGCCGAGTGACATTAAAATTTGCTATTGCTTCAATTTTGATAAGCAATTGGCATCAGAACATGAGATACTTATACGGGGGGTGGAAACCTGGGTGTGAAAAACTTCTTGTGTGAGATAGTGACTACGGCTCTAGTGCCATTATATCATAATTGAATTATTGTGCTTTGTTATAAGGGTTGTAACCGCTTTCCACGGTCAAAATAAAGAACTTGCCTGTTAAACTTACATAATAATTGTGTACTGATTCATGGTTGCCGATTTCAGTTCTATGCTCAGTATAGTTACCAACATTATCGATTTCGACATGTGTTACCGTTCAATGGAAAACAAACATTAATAAGTGTTGAATAATGTTTTTTCTCGTATAGTCCTGTGGGAACCTTTTGCCCTTTGGCTGTCGGACTTAATAATAATTATCACGTAAGTATAATACATAAGAGGATTGTTTTTTTGAATGTGAAGATCAGAATCTTGAGATTCCATGATCCCACTTAAAAGCTTTTTAGTGACTTTAAACTGTTAGAACTATCGGATAAAACCATACGCAATCAAAAAACGTACATGACAAGCATTCGCAGGTCTTCAACCACATTTTCAAGTTCAGCTTCCAAGAAGTAAAAAAATATTGCACCACTAGACTCTTCCGCAGTCAAAACCTTAATATAATCGCAAAATACCAACATGTATTAACAGATCATAGGCCTAATATAGGCCTAACATCACAACATTAAAATCCGCGACAAACAAACAGTAACTGTACCAGATTTACAATACTTTATTTGCTCTGAAAAAAGGCACCAAAATATAGCCACCTCAAAGATTCTGAGAAGTGACACCAGGGAATCCCCCAATGGGTCAGTGACTATTTCGGACATTTAGGGAAGGAAAGAATATACTGGACAGAGAGAAAGCTAGCGGAAAAGGATTTAGTTTTCTGCCCACCACCATGTGAATCAGCAACTTCAACTGAACAAATGCAATGGTGAAGCAAGAAGGGGTGGCAGAATACGCCCCGGTTCCTATAAACCGGTACTGAGAATGAGAGATTATTCCAAAGGTTAATTTATTTTAAATACAATAATTTCTGCGACCATAACGGTATGAATTTAGTATTCAGCACAGGTGTAAAATTTCTATATGATCAAATAAACTTTTACCTATGAATTCTAAGAAGATTTTTAATCATTTTAGGTTGGGGAAGAAAGTAGAAAACGTTTAAATATTCTCCCAAATATGATTTTAGTGATTTTCTTTCCGTCATTCGTCCGCTTAGTTATCTGTGTAGGTCGCCATTTTGTCGCTATTAAGGTCATTCGTGTCATCTAATTTGAATGCATTCCATTTCAGCTTATAGGGGAGAGGTCTGTCACGTGCCCCGCGAGAGTATATGCCATTGGGACCAATGAGTTTTAGAGGGTTATGAGTAAGGGGATGATTTAGGGGTTCGGGTGTTGAGGTTAGGGTTAGGGTTAGGGTAGAGTTAGGGTTAGAGTAGGGGTTAGGTCGGGTAGGGCTTTAGGGTTAGGGTTTTTAGGGTTAGAGTTAGGGTTAGGAGTAGGGTTAGGGTTAGAGTTAGGGTTAGGGTTTTAGGGTTAGAGGTGAGGGTTAGGGTTTGGTTCAGATTAGGGTTAGAGTGAGGGTTTAGAGTTGGGTTTATGGTTAGGGCTTAGGGTAGGGCTTCGGATTAGGGTTAGGGTCAGAGTTAAGGATTAGGGTTATACCAACTGTTCATGCATACTCCACTAGTCAATTCTTTAACCACTGGTCAATCATAACACAAGTCAAACACTAGCACAAATTCCCCTGCTATACCACTAGTCACTCCTAAACCGGATTTTTGTTTGGGTTGCTGATTAGGTCGAAATGAATCACTTTATGGGGACATTTTTTTAAATATAATTCACAAATTTTCTTTGAAAAATGTTTAAACATTTTGAAAAATATAGAAATATGACAATTAAGTTTTGGTCGTTTCGAAAACGTAGTACATTCAATACATTTTCATTTACAATTTTTTTAAAGGGGAATTGCAAATTCATAACAAACAATTAGGGTTATTAGTGTCAAAAAAAAAAATGAACCAGCTTTTAGACAAACTATTTTAAACTGCTTTGGGAAGGGCTTCATGGAATAAGGCAAAATATAGATTAATAGGATTTTTTTTTTTTGCTTATAATGTCGAAATATAAGGCGACGAAAAAAGAAAACCTGTTTAACGGGCGCCCGCGAGCGGAACTTTCGGTAGGGTTGTCGGTTCGGGAAATTATTTTTCTTTTTCGTTTTTTTTTCTTTTCTTGGAAGCTCAACATGGCCTAAAATAGCCACAAATCTGAGAATCAAGAGAAAAATGACATTTTTACAAAAAACAAATTTTTGCAAAAAATATTTTGCCAAATTGGGGCAAAAAACAGGCTGAATTTACATGATTTTGGAAAAAACTTAAAAAAAAAAAAAATATGCAAAAACTGAAAAAACAGGGGTCGAGTCAGGGCCCTGTTAAAAAACAGGTTTTTCTTTATTTTCGTCGCCTACACTATAGGTTCCGGATGCCAGCCAGTTTACTTAGACAAATATACTTTGTTTTTTTTTGTGGGAATTTGGCTCTCTTTAGGACCATCCATTTATAAGAAAATCAATGCTGACCAGGTCCATCAGCATGAGCAATTTTAGATATTCGTAAAAAACAAAATGGCCGCCCAAAATGCCATATTTTAGCGAAATTTACCAAGAAGTTGTGTTTCTTAGTTAAAAGCAGAGGGAAGAAACCCAATTATTTTATGGATTAATGGTGATAACAGAGCAAGCTAATTTCTAGATTTCAAGATGGTGGTTTTAACATTCAAGATTGTGGACCCAAAAACAAAAAATGGCCGCCAAAAAATGCCAACATTTTTGTGAAAAATATCACCAGAACAAAGGTGTTTTATTTTTTGCGTAGTATTAGCATGGCACAAGGTAATCATGTTGTGGAGGCCGCGTCGTTTCACAGGCTTAACAGGGGAAAAACAGCCATGTCTTTGAGTTATATTTTTATTCCACAGATTATTTCAAGATGGGCGACCAAATAACATGGCGCCAAAGCATCACGTTTTAAAATTTAACCGATTTCTTTTTCTGAACAATGAATTAGTTCAAGTTTGGCACAGTGCCATACCGGGATAGATTATTTTTTTTCTTTCAAGGACTGTTTTTTAAATATCAAGCTATTCGACAAAAATAATAAGGGGCCGCCAAAATCAAAATAGCAAACTTTGTGAAAAATATACTGGTAAGTTTTTTTTCAGTATATGCAGTCTTGTGTTCTGGTCATGTCAATGTTGACGTATTCATGCATTGATCACATATCACTGAGAAAGTCTTTTCTGAACAGGCTTTCATTTGCCTTTGGTAGGAGTCCTTTTTATAAGAAGCTTTTTCTTTTGGGGTTGAGTCATCTTATGAAAAAGTTCTACGCTACCAGGCTTGTTTTTTTTGGTTGAGCCTTTAATTATACGGCCTATCCTAACTACGGTGTTTTTGGTTGTGGTCCTTTAAATTAGAAATCACTCCCATGGCCAGGGTGTATTTTGATGTGTGTTCTTTGTGTTCTTTCATCTGCATGTGTTTCTGACCAAGGTTTTCTTTTTGGTAATGAGTCCTTTAATGAGAGGCCCTCCCTCATTTTGTTTTATACGAAAATCACTCTGTGGAAACATATTAGTACAAGTACATGCGACACTGTCATATGGAATTGTAAATGATTAAACCGATCTGTTTTCACACTTCTAAAATGCCTTCAACACCATCATTTGTACCAATTTTTCGATCTAATTGTCAGAGAAATGAATCTAGTGCCAACACTGTCTTAGTGGATTTATAGATACCCCATAACCTTTTGGTCATAATTTATAGTAACGGTAATTTGGACCTGCCTGTTTGTTGGCGCCATATCAAAACAAAAGACCCAATTCCAGTCAAAAACTTACCCAAAGTTTTTAATTTATTAAAACTGGATAATTCTTCACATTTGTGGGTCAATTAGCCTTTACATTGGTCATTGAGATTATGATGTTGGGGGTTATCACCTTATATCCGTAAATGTCATTTTTTGGCCCCGTTTCAAAATCACGGAGCGGAAACCATGCCTTGTGTTTACGGCGGAAAGAGTTTTGGGGAAAGTGCTCCTAGATCTAACAAAACAAATACCGCTACCTCACGTTTTGCGGGGTGGTAAGGGGTGGACAAGACGTACCAAATCCCATGCACTGTTTTTATATAATTTGAAGGCAAGATGATGTAATGTGGATAATATCAGTAGCAGCACCAGGGGTCATCCACTTGTGGAGGGGGTTTGACGCCGTTATAGGACCCCCATTTCAGGCATTTTTGTCACACACAGAACCTCATATTTTTTAAATTTCACTTAGAGACCCATATTTTTTTTTGGCAATTTTTCCACTGTTCACCCAGAGAACACCTTTATAGTAGCCAGGAATGTGCCCAAGCCGGGACATTCCAGATTGAGTGCGGACCGTTTGAGGAATTTAAATGATCCCTGATGGCTGACAAGTAAGATTGGGGGTCTCAAAATGCGAGTATGAGATTCGTAGACACCGCCAGAGATGCGGGGTCTATTAATACTCAGAGTTTTAGGAATCGTGGGTAAATGTATGTCAGGGAAGCCCTGATAGGAAATGCGGTGTTGGGAAGGGTGGAAGGCGAGTAGTTGCTCAAATGCTCTTCGGGTTGTTTTGTTTCAGTGGAGTAAACATTGAGATTGATACTCTCCTCTGGCAATCCAATTTTATGCCTAGTTCTATTCCGGATTATCTTGATATTGTTGAAAAATACGAAGATTGGACGTAGTTACTGGCATTGGAGCTTTGTAATTTTCCTAAAATTTAGGTGGGGGAATGTAACACAAGCTGATCTATAAGATAAAGATATTTAAATAAGAGATGTGTGGGTGTATTTGTCTAGCTGATCTGGCGGCCCGCACACCAACGTGCTGTTCCCTTTGTAGCGCCAAATTTCCCAGTCCAATCATTAAGTGGGGAGTCAGACGGTCATGGCTGGATGTCTCAAGCGATCACATCAATGTAGTTTAAAGGGGTGACGACCCCCTGTTTGGGCATGGTAACTTCCAACTTGCGACTAATTGATCAATCGCCACGATGAGAGGGGACCGGCCAAATCGTGGTCGGCATTGGGGCAACAGAAGAAGATGAAATTGGAAGGAGTATATCTTCCATATATCTGTGCGTTGTAAGGTATCACGCATTGATATATTTGTACTCGCATAAGGAAGCTAGGTTTTTTTTGGTGAGGGTGCCATCCAGTCTATTCCGTAGCTTTTTCATGGTCCCAGGTCTCACGATCCATAATAACAGTAATACTCTCAAAACAGGCTCTAAAGAAAATTCAGCGTGGTTAAATTGGTTAATATGTGGTGTAGTTTATTGCAGGCATTCCAAGCTTGTAATTTGTTGTGACAGCAAGACTTTTTATTGCACGTCGGGAAACATAGGTCCATCAGTTACTGAGTCCTGACTCATCTTTGAGTTGGGGTTTAACGCTTGTATGCAGGTGATTATCTTCCTCCTTGACGGTCATATTCCGTTTTTTGGCATTTAGATGGTATGCATTTTAAAGCGGGCAGCATTCTCAGTGATGTTGTTAACTTGTACTCACTATCAGATCGGCCTTGTTAGAGCTAGATCATCTGCCGTATCAGGGCTGTGAGATTGCTGACTGTGATTTTTTTTTTTATTTCTTCACGCAACTGCACAACAGAGGGAGTCAAACGATAACGGGACAACTAGCAAAAGTTAACGGACTATATAGTAATGATTAATTCAGGACTATGATGCCTGGCCTTCCAGTATTTGTCTCATATTTATTCTAGCCTCTGTCAGTGTGGTTAATGCTGACAGTGGCCTGTCGCATCTCGATCAAACTTAACTGCACAGCGTGACCCCATGCAAACTGTCTCTTTATTTTTAGAAAAAGTTGAGCAGTTGGGGCGGACACACTTTGTTGACCAACTGATGATAAGTGGGGACATGCAAGAAGATAGCATTTGTGCAAAAATCAGGGCAAAGCCATGCGGGGAAATCTGCCCTATAGGCCTACCAGAAGGTGATAATTTGCATGTTTAATTAGCGCCCCTCTCCTCTTATGCCCCATTCTCATAGAAAAGGACGTGTCAAACTCGATTTTGAAGAAAAACATTGCCCGCAATGGAATTCATACAAAAAAATTTGACACAGGGATGTAGATACGTTGAATACATAAACTATCCACAATCAGTTGCCAAAACTGTGTCGACGGTGATATTTTTTATTTATTCTGGTTTTATCATCAATCAAAATGAGACCTTCATAAAACAGTGTGGACTGATGTCGCGACTATACATAACATAATAATACAGATCCTCGCAGCTGACGATTAAGGTGTATCCCCATATATTCGTAGTATGGGGGGCAAATGGGTTGTATTTCTCTTCTATCTATTGGTCAAAAATATAACAGTTTTCATATCCTTATTAAATGATTTCTCCTAAATATTCTGAAATGTTCTATAGGTAAATCATTAGTTGTTCACATTAGAATTGTAGATATTTGCTTGGGATCTGTCATTTTAATAATGGTATAATCGGCTGTTTGGGAAGCGCCTAGAGGGCTCTGCATTAGGCACTATATCAAGATGTTGATATTATCTTGCCCTCTGCCTTGCCAAATCTAATTTGACAGTCTCTCGTACGTGTGAGCACATTTAACGTGGTCCCTTGTTAAAAAACATATTTTAAAATGGTCCCTGTGGGTTCAAATTTTAGAGTAGGATTTGCCATCTTTTAATAAACCACGGTCAATGTTATAAATAAACAAGAAAATATTAAATTGAAACCTCCAGGTCTACCAGAAACTACTTTTGTATAAGATTTGCATAAAAAAACAAACACTATTTGTAGGAAAATAGACATTAAAAAAAGAGTTTGATAAGTTTTTCATTGAAAAAATGGGGATTGGCCGGCCCCATTTTTGTTTTCCGTAAAAGATCTCCAAAACGCTCAATGCTGATTAGGGACTGTCAGCAATTTGATTCCTTCAAAAATGAGTGGTCTAAAAAGCATTAGAATTATGTTTGAGAAAAACAACTATAGTAAACATTTCTAAGTTAGAGCAAATCAGGAGAAATGGGGTCCCGGACTAACATTTTCTCCCCGCGTTAACGGACTTCATATATATTTGTGAAAAAAACCCACCCCTACTACACCTTATTTTGGTATGGGCCAAACTATATCCTTTGACTCAAAGGAGCCGTGCCAACGGTTGTCGGTCTATATATTCTAGTATTTGAACTCCACAAACAAATTCAAAATTAGGTTTTTGAATGTAAGCCCAATATTTTCATCTTTTACGCCATTCCACTTCCTTAGGGGCCCATTACCGTCAACAGATGGGGACAATATTTTAGAAGATACATATTTACGTTGTCTTATATATTTATATAGTACAGATTAGATAGACGTTTATATTGGTTTTTTCACCCACAAAAACCCGTCTTCCCCAAAACGAAAATACACGGGTGGTTCTAATGGGATACACGGAAGACTCTAGATGATTACGGTCCAGGTTGAGTCCGGCGGGAACCATAGGCATAAAATGTAGTAGGAAAGTAGTATAAGTGTAAATATCAGAATCCACTGTAGAGTAGGTAAGATAACGGATATGTTGTAAGTCAGAGCGTGGACCGACGGGGAGCGTAGGATAGAAAGAAGAGAACGAGTAGGTGGGAAAGAGACACACAACAAATATTGCGATATTTTTTTTCGAAGGAGTGATTTTTTTTTTTCATTTTTTTTGAGTATAAAACCCCCAGGAAAAATACCAGGCACTCATTTTTATTCTACCCCCATCAAAAAGTGGCCCTCTCTTTTAGACTGTCGATCTAGTACTATGGGGAGAAGGGAGATTTGAGAGCAATTTTGAGCAAGTAGGCTTGTGGCGGAATATAAAATTCTTTCCACTATGGACTGACAATGAACATACGTACGAACACCCCCAACTGCCTTAGTTACCGCCAACATAGGGCTAGTGGTGATTGAAGACTCAATTGAATATATTATAAGATGTTGTGATAGTAGGGTTAAGTCAAACCACGTAAAGAAAACCCGTACCAACTAATCAAATTTGGTTTAGTGTCAAAAATAAATATGACTCTACTCTTTCCAACTCATCGCTAAGAAAATTCCCTTATCACAATATCGAAATCTAAGGGCAATTCACAATCCAGTAAAAAGGGAATTGATTCAAACTCAGTCAATATAGGTAGCAAGATATTAAACCCGTTTTCCACACAGCGCGAGGAAGAAGGCAGTCAATGGCCACCCTACTTCAAAATTCATACCCACGCCGGCATTGATTCATATTGCATGCATTCTGTGTATTCATCCTTGATTGAAGAAATGTCAAAGAATAAATACCACGACTTAAACCAGGGGGGCCGGACCACGATCTGCGGGTTGGGCATTATCAAATGATTCGTTTTTTACAACGTATATGCACTTCTAAGATAACCTATTGCAAAATTAATTAGCATATTTGGACCATTTCTTGATTTTAATTCATTGACACTTTTTGAACACAATATCTGGAGATCTGTAGTCACAAACAGGGCTGAAACGGGAGGGATGCGAGGTTTACAGTGCTCGAAACTGATTCGTATACAAACAGTACATTGTCCTGGGGTGTAGGAGATTGTCCTGGGGTACAAGACATTGTCCTGGGGTATGGGAAATTGTGACCTGGGGTATGGGACATTGTCTGGAGGTATGGGACATTGTCCTGGGGTATGGGACATTGTCCATGGGGTAGGGGACATTGTACTGGGGTATGAGGACATTGTCCTGGAGTATGGAACATTGTCCTGGGGGTACTGGGGACATGTACTGGAGGTATGGGATATTGGCCTGGAGGTATAGAAATTGTCCTGGGGTATGGACGTCCTGTGTATGGGACATTGTTCCTGGGGTATATGGCGAACTTCACAGTCGCCGACAGACAGATACTACCTAGAAAAACTAAACTTAACTCCAGATAAGGGACATTGTTCTGGGGATATGGGACATTGTACTGGAGGTATGGGACATTGTCCTCGAGGTATGGGACATGTCCTGGGGACCAGTTGTCCCTCGATATAATTTGGCCTTACGTGTTCTATTGATGTTTGATTATTTTTTTTTAGGGACATTGTATGGGGATATGGGCCGTTGTTCTGGAGGTATGGGACATAGTACTGGAGGTTGAAACATTGTTCTGGGGATGGGACATTGTCATGGGTATGGGATATTCTACTGGAGTATGGGACAGTGTCCTGGGGCCATGGGGACAAGTCTGGGTATGGGACTTGCCCTGGGGTATGGGACATGTCCTGGGGTATGGGAACTGTCTGGGGTATAAGAGAAAATTGTCCTGGGGTATGGGACATTGTCCTGGGGTAGGGACATTGTCTTGGGGCATGGGTCATTGTCCTGGGTATGGACATGTCGTGGGGATATGGGGACAATGACCATGTTAACATGAGTAGGTTTTACATGGTTGATATTGTTATTGCTGACTCAGCATACATTTTAAGATTGAGCATATAAAAACCGAAACGGAAATTGTGCAGTTCAGAAATGATTCGAGAACCATCACATAATCGGACGCCTATTTGGGAACCGCGTCCCTATTCTTTTATTTTCTAATTTCGCGGTGGCTCAAACGAAAATAAATTATTTTCTTTCGCGGCATGCGACCACCTGAAATAGGAAAATATAAAGGGAGTAAAAAAAAAACTTGACCATGATTGTGTCCGCATTTTGAATTTGTAAGTAACATATATATAACTATTTGGTACTAATCTGAAAGCTGGGTTCTTATCTTTAATTTGCTGCATAGATCGTTCACATCGGTTTGGTATAGACGAGCTACAGTCGTTGAATCAAGTAGTCGGTTTTCTGCTCTGTCCACGGTTCACATTGAAATGAACGGCGTTCAGAGAAGGAAATCCGTGTCCAGAAGAAAATCAGGCTATTATTCACTGCAGAATCTTGATGCGAAAGACTGGAGCTCAGCCTATACTTAAACCGATGGAATGATCTTAGCAGCAAATTTAAAAATAATGAAATAAGCTTTCTGTAGATACTACATAGGTTGATGTATATATTTAAAAATCAAAAGGCGGACCACCAATCAGGGTCAAGTTTTTTTTTGACACCCTTGTATAACAAAACACTTACCAAAACATTTGGGGAGCACCGCTCATCTGTGGACGGCCTGCGGATCACCCAACCATGTTTTCACCATCTGGGCACCGACTCATCTGTGACGGCTGCGGACAGCGTGCAAACGTGATATGAACCGGTTAGCAATTTACAGTTACAGTAACCACATACCTTTTCGACTCCTTATAAAGCTTACAAACTTTTTCACCTCCGAACACATGGCTTCAAACTCTCCTTTTACATCTTTTAGCTAGGCTGGGTCTGCCTCTTCTTATTGAAGGAATACCTGTGTGGCCAAATTTAACAGCAAACAATCATTATTAGACAAGGGTTTTATACCAGTTACCCAGAAACCGAAGTTCCAGTCAACACTGACACTAATCTGCAAAAAAGAAGGATACAATCTGTAAAAAGCAAAAAACAAAGCAAATCTATTTATTTATTTTAACACACCCGAGTCGTCAAGCAGATAGCAGTCCATGACTAACAATCACTTTCAACACTCACGCCACGCGACATTGCATTCATAGGCAAATGATGTGGATCATGCTCGAAAGAAAATGGCATTATTTTCTAATTCGCGTGGCCTCAACGAAATAAATTTCTTCGCGGCAGGAGACCACCTGAACAGGGAAAACATAGAACAAACAATTTACCCAAACATCTGGGGGCCACGCTCATCTGTGACGGCTGCGGACATCCCCACCAGTTTTCCCCATCTCAAGGTGTAAAGAACGCGTGACACATCGTTACGCTTGCATTTATACATAAAAACCTAAAAAACCAAAAGTCCCATTAACACTTAAGTGGCCAAGCTAAAAAAAATTCCGTTTAGTGCCCAAGGGGGGGGGGGGGGTTCCTAGGCGACCCATACCAGATAACCACTTCCCGTGGGAGTTTGATCATGAACAATAACACAAATAAATGGGGGCACGTAAGAACAACTACCCACATAAAAATGAAAATCCGACCTTTGACAGTGACACTACAGCCAGTTGAAAATGTCCCTATTCGAAACAGAGTGGGTCGAACATTTCCATCTTCAGCAACTCCAAATAGGTTTTGAACCAAGTAATTCATTATATATACTCTAGACTTAACCAATTAAAATAATCATTGCAAATATACGCCAAATTTATACCATCTTGTATTTTTTCTGCACAAACTTCAAAATCGCCTTATTTTTACATAGACTTACACAGTTAAGAGCACGGCATGACAAAACTAGGAAATGATGCTATCAGCATATAAAAGGTATTGATTAAGTATTTTAATTATTAATTAATTACTCCTAAGTTATATATCTAAGAAATAAATCCCAAGATTTAATTACTTTAATTTTTTATTAGTAAATATCTTGATTTTTCACTTCCGTTAGTGCCCAAGGGGGGGGGGGTTCTAGGGACCCAACCTAATATCTATAATGAAGCCGTGGGCGGATTTTAATTTTTTTTGTTCAGGAGAAGCGTATTCAAAATCAGACAATTAGCACAAAAAACTCCTTGAAAAATTTGATTGCTAACGAGAAATCGCAAAAAAATTAAAATGTTGGGTACTATGGAACACCCCCTTGGGCAATTAAGTGTTAACATGCACCAATCCATGACAAACAGTACCAAATTCCTAAATACTTGTAAAAAAGAATAAATATAATACATTTCTGCAATAGCACTACATTTAACAAATATACTGCGCAAGGGAAACATTATTGAATATCAGTAATGAGCCAAGCATGACCTCCAATAGCAACCATTATAGTAATCAAGATTAATTATTGATAAAGCAATCACGCTCATCTTGGCCATCACAAAGCAGCGTAAACCTACTCGTACATCATATACCAGGACACTCATATATATGGCTCTTGGAGCGAAATAACCTCTAGCTCTTAGGCTGTGGAGCCAGGGAAAAGGGCTGCATCAACGTAATAGACAATTGGTCAGCCTGAAACCTCTCTTCATGAAGAAAATAAAAAGAAATCAACATTTCCTTGGTACTGACCCCCAGCTCTGCATTACCTCAAAACCCAGCTCTGCGTACGTAACAACGGTCATAGCACAAGGGCCTAATATCTGTCTGACACATGCTGGTTGCTATATTACTCACCATGCAGTAGGATAAAATTGTGCAGCAGGCTCTTACTCAGGAATGAATTGTAATAACACGGACACTCCAATTCAAAGCATCCAACAGTAACCGAATAAGTTAGTATCACTATTTCATTTTCTAGTAATGGCACACAATCGAGAGACTATTACAAAACAAAGTGGAACCTCTATTCTATAAAAAAGGTGCATCATTGGTATACAAGCCCATGTATATAATACATGGCAATAACTTCCTTTAGAGCAGAGATGTCACACACCAGTTCGCAACCACCAGGGACTTCAAACAGAAAACGCTTTCTTGTATCTCTGTACCGAACTTGGTACTCGGAAGCCATCACCACTACTTACAGAAACTTAAGCCTGTTAATGCTTCTGAGATTCAAAACAGATACACCATTTTAATTGGAGCCAATGAAAGATAAGAGAATATAATCACAATAAATATACAGAAAGAAATGCCAAAGGGGTTACAACATAAGCACAATCCAGACTGGAAACTTATAAATTGCCTCAAACTGCATGATCGACACATTGCAACAAGCCAGATTATGATGAACATTACACCATAGGTTAAAGAACAAAAACACACACAGGACTACATCAACAGGTTACGTTGACCATGCACGTGGTCTCGATTCCAAAATTCCATACACTTCAAGGACACCATAGCCAATCAGCCTGTACACAAGGTAAACTCAAATCTCATGAGTTACAGATGCGAATACAAATCTCGACTAAAATAGTTTAAAAACACAGAAAGGACCTTGCACCCGAACTTAAAAAAACACTTCCTTATGATACCAAAAATGGTAAAATACACTTACAACACATGGCGAAATATGCAGATTGGAATAGAGACACACGTCTATGTGAGGAGAAACCAAGCGGATTAAGACCTCTCTATGATACAACAGTCTAAAATCTATCAGAATAAGGACGGCTAAAAAGTTACCATAATACATAGCAAGGACTGCAGAAGGGATACAGGCATCCATCTTATACGAGAAGGAAACCAAGCGAATTAACACCTTTCAATCATGCGAAAAGGCTAAAATAAAATCATATCTGATTATCAAAAATGGCTCAAAGTTCACTGCAATACATTGCAAAACAGAGAGGGAAACGAAGACGTAGGTCTTTATTAAATGAAACAATAGGAAAACACCTAATCATGCAATATGCTCATAAGCATTTGATACAGGATAGCGAAGACAACCGTAATAAATTGCAAAATATTAAAGGAAATTCAAGGCACGATTATCTATTGTGAGAGGAAACCAGGCAGTTAACAACTCTCTACCATACATGCAGGCTTAAAACCATCATAATTTTATTCAATTAGCGAATGGCTCAAAGTTCACTATAATACATGGCAGAACACAGCAGGAAAAAGCACGTAATTATGCAATAGTGCTCGTAATCTATTTGATAACAGGACGGCCAAGACGTTACGAAAAATGGCAAAATGTAGAAGGGATTGCAAGGGTTTCATTTCTATCTACAGTGAGAGGAAACCAAAGGCAGATTATTAACACCCTCTAACATGCAAAAAGTGCTCATAAATCATGATTATCAGGACGGGCTCAAACATACGTAAACATGGGCAAAACTGCAGAAGGGAAAGTTTTTTTTTTCCCCCCCCCCCCAAAAAAAAAAGGGCACCTTTCTATCATGAGATTAAGCCAAGCGTAATAACACCTCTCAATCATTCAAAGACGCTCAAAAAACAAGCGTGATCGCGACTGCTTCAAAAAACCGTAATACATGGCAAAACTCATAAGGAATTCAAGGCACCTGTCTTATTATGAGAGGAAGCCATGCGGTTAACACCTCCATGAATACAGCTTAAAATTCATCATATCTGATTACCAAAATGGCCTCAAACTTCATATAAAACATGGCAAAAAGCAGATGGAATTCAAGCGTCCATGTATATGATAGGAAAATAAGAGGATTGAAAACCTCATCATGCAATAGTTGCTCGAACATATTTGATTACCAAGACGGTTAAGACATACCGTAATAATGGCAAAACTGCAGAAGGAATTCACCAGGCATTTATTATGAGAGGAAACCGAAACGGATTATTAACACCTCCATTATACAATCAGTGCAAATTCATATCAGATATCAAAATGGCTAAACCTTCACGGAAAATACATGGCAAAACAAGCAGAAAGAATCCAAGGACATGAACGTATTATGAGAGGAAACCAAGGGATATTAACACCTCTGTGTGCAAAAGTGCTCATAAATAATGATTATCAGGACGGCTCAAATATACCGTAATAGAAAGCAAAACTGCCAGCAGCATTTTTTTTTTTACAAGGTATTCATCAAATATGAGGGGAAACAAAGGTCAAATTTGTCAAAGATCATTTGTTATTATATATAAAAAAAATACCAAAATTATCAAAAATGGCTTAAACTCACTGTAAACAAAATGCCAAAACAGCAACTGAAAATCCAAGACATTCACCTAAGGAGAGGAAACAAAGCGGATTAACACCTCTCTATCATGCGACCAAAGTACTCATAAAACAATTGATTTTCCCAAGACGGCTAAAATTTAGTAATGCATGGCCAAAAAAGGCAGAAGGAATACAATCCAGGATTCATAATCCGAGAGGAAGGAAACCAAGCGGATTAACACACCCCTATATCATGCCAATACTGCTATAAAAATCAAATCATTAACCTCGTTACCGAAGGGGGGGGGGTGGATTACCACACCCCTTCAGTTTTTTCCCGGCTTGCTAAAAACCCCCTTTTTGGTGGCCAAATTATTTAATGAATTTCCAATTGACATGTTCCGCCTCCTTTAAACAAAAACAAACACATCCACCGGGGTATAGGTAGACTACAGGGTGATCCAAAGTGATCGATAGGGGGGTGGGGTGGTGGTGGTAACCCACCCCCCCCTCCGGAAGAGAAGTTACCACACAGGCCTTACACAACACAGGACATCCACACACTGGATTTTGGTACCAATAGCCGAGCTATGGTCCTTTCCCCTTTCCATTGATCACCACAAGAGTACCCCACATGCCTAGATTACGTCCACAATGACGTCATAAAGTTCACATGTCAGCAAAACTGCCATTTACATAGTCCATAGACACCAACAGTGAAAAAATGCAATTTTTCGCCAAAAAGGTTAGGAAATCAGATTTCATGCGGTTTTTGACTCTACTTGATGGGAAAATGGAAAGTTTTATATAATGACCATCATTTTAGAGCTATAATAGTGTGTTTGAGTCGCTACAATTGCGAAATATCAATTTTCCACCCTATATTCAATGTTTTCGTACTTTCCTCAACAAATGACGTAATGGGGTGACGTCATTAATGGGGAGTGTTAGTACCTTATTTGGTACCAATGAAAAAAGAAAGAAGAAGAAACTCTAAGCTATCCTTTGGTACCAAATTTAAAGGAATCGGGTGTTCATTAACGAAAATCACAGGGGGGGTGGTAACCACCCACCCCCCCCCCCCCCCCCCCTTGTGGGAGTTTTGTTACCAAAAAATGGCTCATGTAGAAGAGGGTTTAAATAATCAAGATGACTAAAAATCCACTATAGTAGCAAAGATGCAGGTATATAAATAAAACACATTTCGTTTATCATGGAGGAAAAACCAAGCGGGATCACAACCTAAATCAGAAAACGTCTAACTTATTCCCGAACACAAATCACCAATTACAAGGAATTCCAGACATTTCCAATGTATCGTATTATAGGAAGCCAAACGGACTATAACCTCTCTATTCATGCAATACTGCTATAAAATAAATCATTCAAATTATAAGATTTACTAAAACTTCACTATATTAGCAAAACTGCAGATACACGTAGAAATCACACCTTCGTCCTATCATTAATTACCAAGCGGATCAACACCCCTAGCGTGGGCAATGTGCCTGCTTCTTTGGTTAAATGTTTAAGATCTACCATCCAATCCACACACACACTTCAGTCGTCAACTTACAGACCTATTTTACTTTCACCCTTCCAGCTCTGGTTACACAAGCTCAACAGACCGGAAACCCTAAAACTCCCTTGCAGGGGAGCTCTACTGTACAATCCCGACTCTCAATACTGGAATAAAATCTCGTCACCCCTTGACACCACGCACCACTAGCATTCTAAATCAATACTATACAGATGGAGTGATCAAAGAGAGGTAAAAATACAGGGTGCTAAAATATTAATTTAACCAAAAGAAAGTTCTAATGGGTACAAGGCTGGTCCCTGTAGCGCACATAACATTATTATCAATAAGTATCCACAACCCAACATCTATTGATCAAATTGTTACTAAATAAATTACACTGCAAAACCAGTCAGAGGCAGGAAGCCTGCGCAACCCGGGTAACAACCAGCGCCAGTAGACTTAAAGATAGAAACCCTGCGATCATACGCTCCCACAAACAGGATCCCAGGGAAAACTACGAGCCGTCGTTGTGATAGTAAGGGTTAATTCAACCCACGTCAAGAAAACCGTACAACTAATCAAATGGCGGTTTATTGTCCAAAAATACAATTGTACTCTCCTCTCACTCATCGCTAAGAATCACCTTAATCACAATATCGCTCAGCAATTCAGCACCAATCCAGTAAAAAGGGAATTGATCCAAACTCAGTCATATTAGAGTGCACGATATTAAAACGTCCACACAGACACAGCGCGAGAATACGGCAGTCAATGAGCCACCCTACTTCCAAAATCTCATACCAAACCCGCATTTGCATTCCAGATGCAAATGCATGTGTAGTCATGCTTAGATTAGAAAATGTCCAAGAATACTACCACGACTTAAACCAGGGGGGCCGACACGATCTGCTGGATTTGGGCATTCTCAAACTGATTCGATTTACAACAGTATAATGCATTCTAAGTACCTAATTTGGCAAAATTAATTACATATGTTGAACTATTTTTTCTTGATTTCAGTGGGACACTTTTGTGCACACAATATCTGGATCTGCAAGTCACACAGGCTGAAACTTGGAGGGATGCGAGTTACAAGATATTCTCGAACTGGATTAGATATACAACCGTCATTGTCCTGGTTTGGGACATTGTCCTGGGGTAAAAGACATTGTCCTGGGGTATGGTAACATGTCCTGGGGATATGGGACAATTGTCCTTGGGGTTGGGGACAGTGTCCTGGGGTAATGGGACATTGTCCTGTGGGATGGGACATTGTCCTGGGGTATGGGACATGGTCTTGGGAGTAATGAACATTGTCCTGGGGTATGGGACAACATTGTTTCTGAAGGTATGGAACTTGGCCTGGAGGTATAGAAAATTGGTCCTGGGGTATGGGACTCCGGTGTAGGACATTGTCCTGGGGTAATGGACATTGTTCTGGGGATAGGGACATGGTCCCTGGGAAAAAAATGTCTGGACATTGTCCTCGAGGTTGGGACATTGTCCCTTGGGTATGGGACATTGTCCTGGGTGTAGGGACAATTGTCCCTGGGGATATGGGACATTGGTTCTTGAGGTATGGGACATCGTCCGTATGTATGGAACATTGGTTTGGGGTAATGGACATTGTCCTGGGTAAGGAATTCTCCTTGAGTATGTGACATTGTCATGGGGTATGGGACCTTGTCCTGGGGTATGGGCCATTGCCTTGGTTAGGGAGCATATGTCCTGGGGTATGGGGACTTGTCCTGGGGTATAAAGAAATGTCCTGGGGTATGGGACATTGTCCTGGGGTAGGGGACATTGTCCTGGGGAATGGTCATTGTCCTGGGGTATGAACATTGTCCTGGAGGTATAGGACATTGTCCTTGGGGTATGAAACATTGTCCTGGGGATAATGGGGCATTGTTCCCGGAGGTATGGACAGGACATTTCTTGAGGTAGGGACATTGTCCTGGGATGGACATTTACTGAAGTAATGGGACACTTGTCCTGGAATATGGGAATTGTCCTGGAATATGGGACCTTGTCTTGGAGGTATGGACATTGTCCTGGGTAGGGGCCATTGTAACTAAGTATGGACTTTCCTGGAATAGGGGACAATTGTCCTGGAATATGGGACATTGTCTTGGATGATTGGACATTGTCCTGGGGTATGGGACATTGTCCCGGGATATGGGAACATATGTCTGGAGGATGGACATTGTCCCTGGGGTAAGGGGACATTGTCCTGGGGTACTGGACATTGTCCTAGAGTATTAGCATTGGTGCCTGGGGATATGTTGACATTGTCCCTGGAGTTATGGGCCATTGTCCTGAGGTATGGGACTTGTCCTGGAGTATGACATTGTCTGGGGGTAAGGAGACAAGACCAGTAACATGAATTATTTTTTTTACAAATTGTTTTATATGTTATTGCTGACTCAGAATACATTTTTCAGATGAGCTAAAACCGAAACGAAAATGTGCATTCAGAAATGAGTCGAAACCATCACATACCATCCAGACGACCATTTGGGACCCCTCGCCGTCCCTATTCTTTATGTTCTAATTCGCTGCTCAAACGAAAATACATTATTTCTTTTCGCGCATGCGACCACCTGAAACAGGAAAATATACAGGGTGAATCAAAAAAAACTTGACCCTGATTGTGTCCCGCCATTTTGAATTGTAAGTAATAGATATCAACATATTTGGTATCATCCGAAAGCTGGGTTCATTATCTTTAATTGGCTGCAAAGATCGTTCACACGGTTGGTATAGACCGAGCTATACAGAAGTCCGTTTGATCAGTAGTCGGTTTACTGCTCTGTCCACGGATTCACATTTGAAATGAACGGCGTTCAGCGAAGAAATCCGTGTCCAAAAAAATCAGCTATTTTATTCACTGCAATTCTTTATGCGAAAGACTGTGCTCAGCCTTCTACTTAATACTATTGGAATGATCTTGCAGTCAAATTAAGATAATAAATAAGCTTTCATTTAAGATATAATATATGTTAGATATATATTATTTAAAAATTCAAATGGCGGACACAGCAGGGCATTTTTTTTTTACCACCCTGTAAAACAACACTTTAACCAGACATCTGGGGAGCCCGCTCATTCTGTGACGGCTGCGGACCTCCCCACCAGTTTTCACCCATCTGGACACCGCTCATTCTGTGACGGCTGCGGACATCGTGCAAACGTGATATGAACCGGTAGTCAATTTCAGTTTACAAGTAACCACATCCTTTCCGACTTTTCGACTCCTTATAAAGCTTACAAACTTTTTCACCTCCCACACACACTGGGCTTGCACACTCTCCCTTTTACTTCTTTTACGAGGCTGGTTCTGCCTCTCTTATGAAGAATACCTGTGTGGGCCAAATTTAACCGCCAACCATTGATCTATAGACACGGTGTAAACTAGTTTATCCAGAAACCGAAGTTCCAGTCAACACTGCACTAATCTGAAAAAGAAGGAATACAATCTTAAAACAAAAAACAAAGCAAATATATTTATTATTTTTAACCACCTGGTTCCCGAGTCTTCAGCAGATGCAGTCATGGACTAACATCACTTTCAACACTCACGCCACCGAGCATTCTTCAGATGCAAATGCAGGTGGATCATGCTTCGAGAGAAAATGGCATTATTTTCTAATCGCGTGGCTCAAACGAAAATAAATTATTTTCTTCGCGCATGCGACCACCTAAAAGGAAAACATCTAACAAACACTTTACCACACATCTGGGGAGCACCGCTCATCTGTGACGGCTGCGGACATCCCACCATGTTTTCCCCCATCCTTCAGGTTTCAAAGTAACTGGACACTATCGTACGCTTGACTTTATACAATAAAAACATAACAACTCCCAAAAGTCCCATTAACATGACCATCCATACAACAATACAATATTCCTAATACGTGTAAAAGGAATAAATAAATATATATACATTTCTGCAATAGCACTACATGTAACAAATATACTGACGCCGGACATATTAAAATATCTAATTGAGCCACTCCTGACCTCCAATAGCAAACCATTATATTTGATAAAGCACTATAAGCTAATCTTGGCAATCACAAAAGCAGCGTAACCTCCTCATACATGATCATATACCAAGATACCTCAGAATATGGCTCTTGAGCTAAAGAACATCTAGCTCTTAGGCTGTGAGCCCGGAAAGGCTGCATCAACAGTAATAGACAATATGTCAGCCTGAAAAACCTCTCTTTGAAGCAAATAAAAGAAATCAACATATCCTTGGTACTGACAGCTCTGCATACCATCAAAACCCAGCTCGCGTACGCGACAACGGTCATACACACAGCCTAATATCTGTCTGACCAATGATTCAATATTTCCTCACCATGCAGTAGGATTAAAAATGTGCAGCATGCTCTAACTCATAATTGCAAAAACACGACACTTCCATCAAAGCATCCAACGTAACCAATAAACTGAGTATCACACTTTTCCATTCTAGGTAATGCACACAATCCGAGAGAAACCCAAGACAACCCAGTGAGAACCCTCTATTCTATAAAGGTGCATCATTGTATACAAGCCCATATAAGACATAATACATGGCAATAACTTCCTTTAGAGCAGAGATGTCACACACACAGTTCGCAACACCCAGGGACTTCCAACACGCAAACGCTTTCTTGTATCTCTGTACCGAACTTGGTACTTCGAAGCCATCACCACTACTTACAGAAACTTAAGCCCGTTAATGCTTCTGAGAGTCAAAACATACACCATTTAATTGGAGCCAATGAAAGAAAGATGACTCATAATCCCAATAACCTACAGAAATGCCAAAGGGGTTACAACATAAGCACAATCCAGACTGAACATCATAAATTGCCTCAAACAGCATGACCGACACATTGCAAAGCAATTAAGGATGAACATACACCAGAAGTTAAGAAAAAAAACACAACCCATGACTACACTCGACAGTTACGTTACCAGGCAGTGGTTCCTAATTCCAAAATTCCATACACTTCAAGGCCCATAGCCAATCAGCCTGTACACAAGGTAAACTCAAATCTCATGATTACAGATGCGAATACAAATCTCGACTAAAATATTTAAAACACAAACCTGCACCGATAAAAACAATTCCTTATGATTACCAAAAGGCTAAAATACACTATAAAACACATGGCGAATATGCAGATGGAATATGAGACACGCGTCTATTGTGAGAAGAAACCAAGCGGATTTTAAGACCTCTATGATACAACATTCCTAAAATCATATCAGAATAAGGACACGGCTAAAAGTTCCAAAATACATGCAAGACGCAGAAGGGGAACAGCATCCTCTTATACAGAGGAAACCAAGCGAATTAACAACACCGTTTAATCATGCGAAGGCTAAAAATCAAATCTACCTGATTATCAAATGGCTCAAATTTCACTGCAATACATTGCAAACAGCAGAAGGTGAAAACGAAGGACGTAGTCCTTTATTTAAATGAAACATAGGAAAACAACCTCAGCATGCATATAGCACATAATCCATTTGAAAACAGATAGCAAGACGAACCGTAATAATTGGCAAAACTATAAGGAATTCAAGGGCGTGTCTACATCTATTGTGGGTTCGGAGTGCAACCAGGCAGTTAAACGACATCTCTCCATACATGAGCTTAAACCATCATAATTTTATATAATGTATCGAATGGCGATTAAAGGAAGACTCAAACTTCACTATATCATGGCCGCCAAAACCCGCATCATGCAATAGTGCTCTTAATCCTTTGATAACAGACGGCCACGACGTTACCGACATAAATGGCAAACTGTAGAAGGGATCAAGGCACTATCTACGTGAGAGGAAAACCAAGCAGATTAACACCTCTCTATCATCAAAAGTGCTCATAAATCATGATGATCAGGGACGGCTCAACATATCCGTAATACATGGCCAAACTGCCAGACAGGAATTCAAGCCACCTGTCTATCATTAGATTAAGCCAAGCGTAATAAAACCTCTCAATCATGCAAAAGAGCTTCAAAACAAGCTTATCAAGGACTGTTCAAACATACCGTAATACATGGCAAAACTGCAATAGGAAGTCAAGGCACCTTCTATTATGAAGAAGCATGCGGTAACACACCATCCCATGATACAGTCTCTAAAAAAATCAATCATAGATGATTACCAAATTGGCTCAAACTTCTATAAAACATGGCAAAACATCAGATGGAATCAAGACGTCCATCTATATGAAAGTGGAAATAAGAGGATGGAAACCTCATCACAAAGTGCTCTCTCCATCATATTTGATTACCAAGACGGTTAAGACATACCGTAATACATGGCAAACTGTCAGCAAGGAATTCAGGCAGCCATTATGAGAGGAACCCGAACGATTACACCTCCATGTATACAATCGCTGCAATCATTCAATTTAGCAAAAATGTCTAAAACTTCACTGAAAATACATGGCAAAACAGCAGAAAGAATCCAAGACATTCACGTATATGAGAGGAAAACCAAGCTGATTAACAACCTCTGTTGTGCAAAAGTGCTCATAAATCATATGATTATCAGGACGGCTCAAATATACCGAAATAGAACGAAACTGCAGCAGGCATGCAGGTATTCAGCAATATGAGGGGAAAGCCAAGCGGACTAACCACCTCTCTATCATGCATACTGCACCAACCATCAGATTAACAAAATGCTAACTTCACTGTAAAAACATGCCAAAACACAACTTGAAATCCAAAGACATTCACCTAGATGAGAGGAAACCAGCGGATTAACCACTCTCGATCAGCAAAAGTAACTCATAAAACACACATTGATTCAAGACTGCTAAAATATTACTATACATGGCAAAACTGACTAACTGCAGAAAGGAATCAGCGATCATATATCCGAGAGAAACCAAGCGGATGAACCCCCCTCTATCATGCATACTGCTAGAAAATGCAAATCATTAAAAATCAAGATGACTAAAATCCACTATAGTACAAAGTATTGCAGTAGAAATCAACACATTCGTCTATCCTGAGGAAAACCAAGCGGATCAACACCTACAACGGCTAACTATTCCTACCACATACCAAGGTAGAAGGAATGCAAGCCATTAACAAGGTGGTATGAAAGGAAGCCAAACGGTACTAATACCTCTCATCATGCAATACTGCGATAAAAGCAAATCTCAATTTTATCAAGATGACGAAACTTCACTAGATAGCAAAACTCAGATACACGTAGAAATCAACACATTCGTCTATCATGAATACCAAGCGGATCAACACCGAGCGTGCAATGTGCTCTTCCTTTGTTAAATGTTAAGATTTCTACATCCAATCCAACACACAGCACTTCAGTCGTCAACTTACAGACCATTAACTTTTCAACCTTCCAGCTCGGTTCACAACTACACAGACCCTGGAAACCCCCAAAACGTCCCTTGCGGGGGGAGCTCTACTGTAAACATCCCGACTCTCCATACTGGAATAAAATCTCGTCACCTTGGACAACACCACGCACCACTAGCACTAAATACAATACGACATATGGAATGATCAAAAGAGGTCAAAATACAAGTAGCTAAAATATTTTTCCAGAAGAAATGTTCTTAAATTACAAGGCTGTCCACTGTAGCGCAACATAAACTTATTATCATAAGTATCCACCACCACATCAATTGATCAAATTTTACTAGATAAATGACACTGCAAACCAGTCAAGAAGGTCGGAAAGCCGCATGCAACCGGGGTTACCACCAGCTACAGTAGATTAAAAGAGAAAACACTGCGATCAATATCGCTCCCAAACAGGAATCCGCAGGGAAACTACGATACAATCTGGTCGTGTCCAACCGGACCAAACACAGAACGGCCTGCATAGTCACTCCTCAAAATAATACTATTTGAAATCTCAGAAACTGATCTACACCATCCATCAAGAAAATAAAAATTATTATCTTAGTCCAATGTGTTATGCATATTGTAAAATTAATAAGGCAGATAGCTCCAAATGCAAAAGATCCCTTATCCACTTACAGAAAAATACTAGAAAATAGCCAACCAATTAATGTTGTTCCATAGAAACTAATATACATGAACGAAAAATCCATGAATGAGGAAAGTAAACCCTGAGCAGAAACTGAAATGACAACAGGAAAAGAAGATGACAGAATTGTTTGAACCATAACAACTCACAACACAGCCACAATAGGCAATGAAGATTAATGCACTGACTGGAAGTATGAACCCACAAAGGAAAATATATCAGCTTCTATCACACTAGAATCTCAGGTCGCACCAATAGAGCTTACCAAAATTGAATCAATAGACCCATAAAACCCATCTCAGAGGTTAAGAAAAGAATGCTTAATCACGAAAGTCCAGGATGCAATGGTTTTGGGGTTGTATAATAATTATAATAGGGCTGTTTTGATATTTAGAGTGTATCGGTGCGAATGGCTAAAGAGCGCATAGCTCTGTAGCCATGGCGCGTTGTTCAAGGGTTATTATGTTTGATAGAGATTACTTTTGGCAGGGGGAAAGTTTCTGGAGTTTTTGAGTTATGCCACAGGTAATTTAACAGAAGCATGATTGATGTGGAACTTCATATTTTTTCTAATTATCATTGATATTACTAAGATCTTTGAACAAAGGTTAAGAGATGATATTTTAAACACTTAAGTGCCAAAGCTCTAAAAAAACTTCCGTAGTTGCCCAAGGGGGGGGGGGGTTTCCTAGGGACCCAACCCAGATAAAACACTTTCCCGTGGGGTTTTGATATGACCATAACACAAATAAATGGGGGCCACGTAAGAACTACATACCCACAATAAAAACGAAAATCCGACCTTTGACCTATGACCCTAACAGCAAAGGTTGAAATTGGCACTCTTCGAAAACCGATGTGGGTTCGACCATTTCCATCCTCAGCAACTACAATATAAGGGTTTTGAACCAAAATAATTCATTATATCTACTCTAGAATAACCAAATTAAAATAAATCATTTGCAAATTAGGCCAATGATACCATCTTGTTATTTTTCTCAGGAAACTTCAAAATCGCCGATTTTTCCCAAGACTACACAGTTAAGAGAATGGCATGGACAAAATTAAGAATTGATGATATCAGCATATAAAAGGTTATTTGATTTAGTATTATTAATTATTAATTAATTACCTCCTAAGGTCTTATATAAGCAAATAAATCCACGATTTAATTACTTTTACAATTTTGTTTTAATTAGTTAAAATATCTGATTTTTCACTTCCGTTAGTGCCCAAGGGGGCGGGGGGTTCTAGGGACCCAACCTAATTATTTTCTATGAAGCCGTGGGCGGATTTAAATTTTTTGTAGAGGGAGAAGCGTATTCATGAAATCAGACAATTAGCAAAAAAACTCCCTTGAAAAATTGATTGCGTTAACCGAGAAATCGCAAAAAAAAAAAACACAAAAAAAATCAAATGTGGGTACTATGGAATTCCCCCCCCCCCCCCTTGGGCACTTAGTGTTAAATGTCACGGGACGAGAATGCCATAGTAAATGCAGTAGCAGTTTTCACAAATTACCGTTTGGAAATCCCCATGCCCAAATCGAGCAGGATTCGTGTCCGACCCTCCCTGTACAGAACCACATGTATAGTCTTACATCTTGATCGATGGACGCTGTGTGTCACAGAGATTTACAAGAATGCTTGCCGCTTTGCCGTTTTGTAGTTATAAACGGTAACGAGATGAATAGTTTGGATATCACGTGTCAGGTACAGGTAAGTGTCAGGGTATCAGCTATCAGTGTGCTCTTCGGTGGCGACCGATATATTAAATGCAACTATGTTAAATCAAGGTCTGTACATTATGACCCTCTGCACCCAAAGTGCATTAATTTTTTTCCCAAAAGGAACCGTTATATGTCTTAACAGTACAAAATTTACATTTTCCCTACAGATTCAAAAACCGACGTACGGTGACGATAATCGGTTGTTTTTTTTCCAATGTAGGGATACGTTACGTAATTTGTACCTGAATGGGTCCCCCGAAGTAAAATAATAAACCAATCAATGCAATGACGTCATCAAATCTTTATTTTTTTCCAAAAAAATTGGCTGTTATTACCATATAAAATTCCTTTTTAAAGATTCAACATCTGTAATTGTTCTTTAAATTAATTATTCAATGTCCCCGAATGAAGAATGTGAAAAAGATGTGGGTCCATAGTCTACAAACTGAAAAACATAGTCAGCCGGCTGAAATACCTTACCGTGGACTGAATGAGCCAGACAGGATCCAGTGTTAGTTTAGGCAGGCTACAGCCACTTGCGCGCGGCCCGGCCTGCGGGGTTATGAGTCCAGGTGAACAACCCAACCGGTCGAACAATAATCAATACTCAGTCAGTAAACATATCGACATCTCAATTAAATACACAAAACAAGTATAGGACGTCTATTATAGACCGAATACTTCGCTTAGGACCAAAGGAATTAATGCTGCTGCAAGCACTGATACTACCAAACTCAAGGAATGCAGCGCTCATTAACATAACAAAACACGATTTGTCCCATACTGATACTGTGACAATTTGACACAAATATTACGTTGACGACACATTAAAAATCAGGACACGCGTGCTAAAACTACAAACTACACTAAAAAAGCACACAGTCTGCCACTTCAAATGACTTCATATATATAGAAGATATTACGGCGCTACCACCAGACTCATACGCAGACTAAGCCCATAAGTTATGATCCCAAATAAATGTACACACGCTGAACAGAGCATAGGCCTTACTATATATCGAAACATAAAATTCGTAAGAGCACAAAGTAACTATGCCAGATTTGCAATGCACTTTATTATACTCTGAAAAAAGGCATCAATGGCCAACCTCAAATAACACCGATTAAGTGACACCAGGCAGTTACTGTGCCAGTGACCTAATTTGGCCCAGGAAGGGAGAAATCGAAAAATAGAACTATGAGATACCTCGGTGCCACTGAAACCTATACCACGGTACACGGAAAACCTTACACGGTTCCACTGAAGACATACCATGGTTCCACTGAACCTATACCACGGTTCCACTGAACCTATACCACGGTTCCAAGCTGGAACCTATACCGCAGGTCTCCAACTTAAAATACAAATAATAGGTTATGATTCAAAAAAAACACTATACAAATTTCTGGATACAAACTGCCATTGACCCATATACGAAAAACAACAAAACTGCAAATAGTGCACGCATCGGCATAATGCCTGATAGAATACCCAATTTCAATGTAAGCCTGTGATGGCCAAGGGGGGTTAGATGAAAGCTGGAGAAACGAACCCCGGAACACTTTTTGACGTTCATCAAAGCTGATTGGTCGGGATTATCAAATACAAGTTTGCTCTATACTATCACCTCAAAATTAATCAAGCAAACACCTTAATATCATCCAAGCCATCCGAGTCCAGACATAAAAAGCCAGTTAATCCATCCCGAGGAAAGAAACAACTACGTTGAAATCAGTCAATAAAGAAGAAGCACTTTTTGAAACACAACCGAGCTCGTCAAGCAGATAGCGGTCAATGACTAACAATCACTTTCAACACTCACGTACAAGCGACATTTGGGCATTATATGCAAATGCATGTGGATAATGCTTCGAAAGAAAATGGGCCATTATTGCCTAATTCGTTCCTCAAACGGTAATAAAACATTTTCAATTCCGCCTAACCCTCTTGCATGAAACTAAAGCCCTCTAAACAAAGATAATCTATAAGATAACACACTGAGAACCGGGGAGCACCAAGCGTCGCTCGCACGTCTAGGAAGCAAGACCGTCGTGAAAAAAACGAAAGGAGTAGAACCTTCCAATCTGAGAAACCGTCTTACCAAAACCTGGGATATAGATCAGTAGCAAAAGAACGAAGGAGAACATAAACATACTCCAGTTCCAGAAATCTTACTTTAAGCCATCTCGTAAAAATTCTTTCCAGAAGCTTCGAAGCGTCAATAAACCATCCATCACCGATGCATCCTCATGGAAGTACGATGCACTTCATGCCAAAACCCCCGATTTGTGCAAGGTGACGTCATTGCATGCGGGCGGCGACCTAGTCAATGACGAAATTTCTGCAACATAGCCTCCAAGGTACACACACCTTAACTAACATTCATTGCAAAAACCGGTATCCGGGCATACCATTGAAAATAC
>JAMKCH010038546.1:0-14213 GCA_023653785.1 Ophioderma brevispina | reverse complement strand
TAGGAAAAACTACAGATTTCAACATCAAGCATTACATGACTAAACAAAAATCAAAATTCCTCTTTACAATAACACCCGATCAATATCCCCCAATGCCAAGTGAACGATAAGAAAGCATTGCTGTCCGCTGGTGATATTAACTGGGACAATTAGCATGATTATGAGATCTGGTAAGGGTCGAACGTTCGGCAGAAGTGTACGCGGGCAGCCCAATCCCCATATCCACGTGATCCCATTGGGATAGCTCAGGCTTACCGATGTCGTGACACCCGGTTTAAAATGCTTTGAATTATTGCTATTTTGTATTACATTGAGCAATTCCCTAGCGCTCGATTCTTTTGGATAGAGGCCGGGATAGCCGGCGTGGAACCTAAATGGGAAGTTGGGTACAGGCTTTGATACTGTTTCTGGTCCGCATCGTCGTATTAGAAATAAACCGGTGTGAAATTCAGAATATAGTCTGCGTGAACACAGTCCGGGCTCCGTAGATGACACCGGAATAAAGCGTGAAGACGAATGTTGTTTGCGTGAAGGGTCACTTAATTGATTTCCCCTATTCGTTCCGTTGTAGCCGGTACGGGGCTTACGGGACTGACTTACTAATTAATCCTACACCGTATGGTTTGGTGCGCGGGTCTATCTACTTTTGACCGGTGTGACTCGTCGGCCTGGTGTGGCTCCCCCGGAGCGTAACAGGGGTTACTTGTCAAGGGGGCAAATTCCCGGTTTTGTCAGGCATATTTTCCGCGTTGGAGTAAAAAGGTCCCAGTGAACAGACCAAAAAGTGTTGATTTAGCATGATTTTTTTTCTAGCTTTTCTTTGCGGTCAAAGCTTCCATGAATGGCCAATCAGTCCTAAAACGTGTAAGATTCTACGCGTAACATTACACGTTTAAGATGCTACCTTAACACGTCTTATAATTAGCGATACACTTGAATTTGGCGAATCATGTATGATAAAGCTTTAAATCACATTCAAACCAATCAATCTTACACGTATTCATTGCACGACGACCAATGAAATATAGGTGCATATGTCCTTACACGTGTAATATGTGTCTGTTAGTGATGGACGGTATAACCAATTTGATCGCGTATATTCGCCGAGCTCCTGATTAATAATTGGCAGACTTGGCAGTGCATTGCCAATATTATTAACCTTAAAAAGAAAAGCTAAATATTATTTTTAAATGGTAAACTTTTTTAGAAAAGGTCATCAACCAAAATTTAGGATGGAATTTTATTCCATTGTATTACAAATTATACGAAACATTACATACTTTGCATTTTCATCACCTCCTTTAATTAGGTGGTATTTGTGGTAAATTTTTCAAACCGCGACGAAGAAAATAACTTTTAGCTTGTCCTTTTCAGAGTCATCCGTTACCCATCGGGTTTCTCGATGAATAACGGTTTAAAATCTCAGCCACAAGGAATCTCTCGTATCGCGCAACACTAAAGACGTGTAAGATGAAACTCTTACACGCGTAAGATACATGTACTCGTTAAGTTACATGGAACAACCTTACCGTTTTTGAACCCTGGCATATGCTACACGCATAAGATGCATCTTAGACGTGTCAGGTTTTGCAATCTAAACGTGTAGGTTCACTTCGAATCCGGGGTCGAATCATTACCCGTTTTTAGGACCACTATGCCATTCATACTCCAGGTCAAACCTCCCCCCTTTACGATCGTGGTGGCGCCCGTAACGATATCTTTGTTTTGTGCACAGCAGCCGGCAACGTCCCACTTTGCATGTATTACACCAACATCAGCTCATGCACTGCTTCCATTTAAAACACGGATATTGTACTTCGGATTTCCAAGAAACATCGATGACCGTGTCGAATTTTTTTTGGGGTCAAAATGGTTTCCTGTTATCCCACCCAAAACCGTTTAACAGAAAAACTTCTAACGGTCACATTTTTTGTTCTAAAACCTTATCATGAAAACCCATAGAAAATTCTACAGACTCTACTAAAGTCTGTTGAAGAAACACTATTTTGAACAATTGACAGTCATAACAATAGCTCAGGAGGACGTTGTTGGCTGCTTTGGGTTTTGTCTAGGACTTACGTACTTGTATTGTCGTCATGCATCGTAATTGGGGCGCAAATAGCCTGAGTTGTTGAAGGCGCCATTCAACATAACAAACCAACCAACCAACCATGATTATAGATTTCAACAACCACCATAACGCCCTAGAGCGTAATTTGTTGACGATTGTTCCAGAGCTGAGCTTCATTATTTTAAGTAACATTTTTTTTTTTTAAAAAAAAAAAAAAAAATTACTAACATTATCGATTTTATCCCGTAAAGGTTATCAAGATAGTCGGCACGATTCCACGCTTATGCAATTCATTTAGTGTTGAGGTCATTGAGCGTAACAAAGACAAACAGGACTCTGTAGGACTGCGAAATAATTTCATATCGGTTTATTTATTTCAGTGATTCCCAGCTTATCGTGCCCCGGTATAGCTCAGATTTTTTTGATCGGAGTGTGCGGCTCTAGAAAAGGTACCCATTTCTAAGGATTTGCTTCAAATCATATCCCCTTTTTCAAAATTTCTGGGGTGTTTTTTAACCACATTTTTTCAGGAAATTATTTGATTCCATGTCCACGATTTCCTTTTAGAAATGAGACCCGTTTTAAGAATTTTGTATGAAAAAGTAACCCATTTTAGGCCTCGGCATAGGTTTTGCATACCTCCTGATTTACAAATTTGTAATTATATCATAGTGAAGTTAATGCAAGTATTTCATCCAGTTTATTCATTGGCATTATATAAACATAAGAATTAGCTTTAAATAATGCAACTGATTGTACAGTTTCGGCTGCTCACGCCTATTTATTATTTCCGAAATCGGCTACCTACCTTGCAAACTAAACAGGACATGCATCTTGCATCATAATGGGCAGATTGTAGGTTGTTAAATCGTATTCAATTCTACATGTTACATTTCACGGTTTACTCTCAGAAGTGAGAAGTTCAGTGAGAGATTTGTCCTCGAGTTTGCGCGGGTTTGCGGTCTGCAGACCCATATCCTTGTTTAGTATTCTTTAAAACGCGGTTATACAGCTAAGACCTGTGATGCTGGTGAAAAAGGGCCGATCAATCGTACGATTTAACTTTTGGCCCCGATGGAAGTTCTAAATTGTTTAGATTTGAACAAATTTACCATGTTCTGAATACGGTAGGACGTTGTCTATACAGTTGCTCAATTGCAAACATTGGGCGAGTATTAAAGCTGCTTAACTTAACGGCAGACACACCCATACTATATTCAATAGGCGGAGAGGAACTGCAGGGTTTTAGATGTTTTGAGTACTAGGTCTTGGGTACTTTCTCAGTCTTTAGTCGGGTAATGTCATCCGCAAGTATTTCGGAATAGTTTTTTTTTATTTAGCCACCTACGTATGAACCAATCAGCTCACGTTTGTATCTGTCGTGGCGTCTTTTGTGCCCAATTTCTGTTATGTTTTTTGTTATCCTAAGCAAAACCTCCATCTTGTTCTGTACAGTGGCTCGACTCTTGATCGGCTTGGCAGAATATGAATCATTGTAATGTTCTCATCTTTTGTCTTGTTCGGCGATTTCCGAACTACATTTCACAACATTAGCACGAGACCTCAAATGCGCTTTCGCGAGGTTAAAAACTACAGCATGCTAACTTTCTGGTTGCCAAACGATCTTAACGGTATTTCCCGCGCAAATAATTGCCATAGTTTTTAGACTTTTTTCGAGCATGGATTTTTTTCATTATCCTCAAACGCGATCACCACTGATACTATATTTAGTTGGGTCACGCATTTGACCCCTGTGTATGAAATTTTTTTTCCCCGCCTTGTCCCCCCTCCTGGATTCCGCCACACTTTCGCGGGGCACCCACCCTAAAGTGTTCATTAGACCTTCATAGAAGACAAATCCACTTGAGAAATTAGTGCTCGTGCTCTCCACCATGTAGGGTCCCCCGTCAACGGAATTTGCGCCAATGAACCGAACTAATTTGTCAATCGTAATCCCCGACCTGTTGCTGTTTGCCGCAATTTTCTGTTCTTTCTCCTCCTTGATATTTCCAACTTGTCAACCTTAGTATTAGGGCATAAATTAATCCTATTATCGGAATGTTTGGTGCAGAAGGTATTGAAATTTTTTTTTCTATCGTTGAGGATACTGAAATCATAATTTTTGGGTTTGGGTTTCCAACCTCTGAAAATTCAGGGCAATTTTGCAAATCAGGTGGTCAAATTATATCTGGTAAAATTTTGAAATCAGGTTACAAATGAACCTCAATATATTGCTTCTCGTTTCTAAGGATAAAATAAGGTAATTTTGTCTAGGTTCAGCAGCCCTTTAGATACACAGTACAGCCTATTAAAGGTTAAAGGTCATCCTGGGGTAAAACTTACCCAATGCTCCGATTTTGGTGAAACTGGTGTTTAAATTATTCGTCTTCTTATTTTTACAATGTTTGTATTTGGTTGGCATCATTAGTGGGCAAAAAGTAACAAGGATCTATAGGATCTATAGGGGTCCCCAAAATATGACCTTCAATTGTATACCGAGGCTATCCACAGTAAAGACCTTAAATTCATTTTCCTGGTATATCAGTACAACCCGAGCCATATTTGACACCAGTTTCACGAATCTGATCATTGTAATAATGTTTACCACCTTGAAACATGGCTGAAGCCGGAAAATAAAGGTCTGAACTCTAGACAAATATCTTTTCCTTATCACTATAATGAGACCAATGAATTGGTGTACATTTAACACAATTTGGTTTGAGTTCAAAGTTACCCTTTTACTAATAAATATTCCCCACATTTTCCTGAGGTTGAACCCACAAATTCTGATTCAGCAGTCCTTCCAACTGAAGAAATATCTTCAAAACTCTCCCCCAAACTCCGAGATAGAATTCACATTTATGACCCTACTATATCCTGTTAACCACAGGAATCTCTAATCAGTGGCTTGCTTTTGTCGCCTTCGTGTCACGGTAATGGAAGAGACGTATCACACTTGCACTAAGCTCAAAGTGTAACCAAGCCATTGTTATGCCAACTTTCCTTTACTTTATGGGCTGCGAAACTTGGACTGTTCCTACCAACGACTGCCATCTTCTGATCGCTTCCATCTAAACTGCTTGAGGAAGATTCTCATGATTAGGTGGCAATATCAGATTTCAGACACAGAAGTTCTCCCTCGCTCCAACATGATGAGTATATCATTATAATAAGCTTGATGGATTAGCAACTCAGATGGTCCGGCATGGGTCAGAATGGCGGAATCCAAATCAGATCTTCTTTAGCGAACCACAGTCCTGGAACAGTCATGTGGTGCTCCTAATACATTAAGCAACGCTACAAAGACACTTTTAAAGCTTCCTCCGAAGTGTTAACAAGTTTGGAAATGCAATCTCAGCACGGGACTCTGGAGTGATTACCATGGTGTATTACCTATGAGGGCTAAAACGCACCCACACCAGCAGAGTTTGAAAAGACAGCAACGA
The DNA here is from genome assembly GCA_023653785.1 of Ophioderma brevispina. NCBI lineage: Eukaryota > Metazoa > Echinodermata > Ophiuroidea > Amphilepidida > Ophiodermatidae > Ophioderma > Ophioderma brevispina. Next base: position 8,696 of record JAMKCH010038546.1, on the reverse strand, counting down.
TTTCCCCACAACTAGTGGTAGCAACAAAAGTGTCTCTTTTATTTTTGTGGGCTATAGCTGGAGGACCACTTAATTAGCAATCCTTTTTTGCGTGGGTAATAGTATGTGTCACTAAAATGTTAATTTTTTTTGGTAAAAATTGCATTATTTTTTGTTTTCAATTGACCTCAATTGAAAAGTTCAATTGCAATCAAAACTTGTGTCATAGGTGCACATGGGATTCCTCATTATGTTGATGAGGGTCAAAGGTCACGTGCCATGGTCAAAGGTCATGTGAGGTCAAGTTGAAAAATATGGCTAAATGTAAAATGACCTCATTTAAAGGTTGAGTCCATTGGAACCCAAACTTGAGGTCAGAGGTGCACCAAGGGATCCCTCATATGTTGACGAGGTCAAGGTCATATGCCAAGGTCAAAGGTATGGAAGCGGCCACAGCTTATATTCTTTGAATATAGCGAGCGCGAAAGCCGAGAAACCCGAAATTCTAGTTTGAGCAATTTTGAGAATGGCGACACAATTTTGATAAACTGATATAAGTAGGGCCATGCAAGAGCCTATACCTCACCGCAAAAATCAGAAAAAAATCCATTGCGGGAATCTGCCATATTATATAGCGCCCTTTTATGCCTATTTCCCATAGAAAGACGTGTTAACAAACAGATTTTTGTTGAAAAATCATATTAATTTTGCCCGCAATGAAAATTTTGTCAAATGAACCCCAGGAATAGTTAGTGGCAATAAATACTCCAATTAGTTGTCAAAAGTGTTGTCGCCGTTGATATTTTTTGTTGTATTCTCGTTTGTCATAATAAATGAGACTTCAAACAGCTGTGGTCATAATCTTTTAAGATGGACGAAATATAATACAGACACTGGCCGAAAGTATTGCAGAAACGAAAATTCATGAATTACCAATGGCTTCAAATTATACAATGGATTCTTGACCACACAATAAGTATTAAAATTCCAAAGGGGCGTTTTTCATACAGCTGTTTTCCCAGAATCCAAAGAGAGGTAAAAAAAAGTGGTGATTTGATTGTCATGTTCCCTTGAGATACGGATTAAAGGAACTGGGAATGATTGCTAAACTGCCGACGATTGCACTCAGAAGGAATATTAGAATAGAAACAAAAGAATGGCTTCAAAACAGCCGAGTTTAATGAATTGTACGGGTCATAGGGTTACATATTTAGGGGACAACATCAGAGTGGTTGTGATATAGTGTCTAATTGTTTTTCCGCAATGGTGGGATTAAAATGGTCAACATTTATTCTAATGACTGAGGCTTTGATTTGATTTGCTTCGGGGCAAGTAATACCGATGTTGGCAGGAGATATAGTCTTCAAAACGCTGAAGAATACGGCACTCGATTTAGTTTAAATCTCAAGTAAAGCATTATTCCCACGCTTTATTCCTTATTGTATATGGATCCCGGACTATGGCTCCGGAGGACTATTTCCTTTTACACCGGCTTCGTACATCTGATATTTAAATATTTTCAGATATAATAGAGATTTTCTGCATTCGAAGGGTTTTGAGGACATAGAAATCATGAAAAGTTTTTCTACTGAGTATCCTCAGATGCATGGTGTGCGCCATCACAATACAAAGCTCTGGGAAATATGATTCGTAGTCGAGTGACTTCCAACTAACTATAAGAATGGCCGATTTACGCGTGGGATTTTTTCGCGTTTTTTTTTAATTGTCTGCATTTTAAGTAAATACGTTTCTTTCATACCAAAAAAAATTAAATCGGCCAAGCATTGGAGTTAATTAGTGAGGGGTCCAATGGAAACCCCCCCCCCCCCCCTTGGGCACTAACGAAGCCACTGATGAATATTTTTTATCATCGAAGAACCATAGCCAATTTTTTTGCTTGAATATGCACATATTATGAATAAACAATAGTTATTACTAACAATAAAATTAATTAACCACTTATGTGCTGAAAAACAAATGATTTCATTGAGGACGTGGCTAAACCGATTACGAAACAACTCGATGGGAAAGTGACGTTATTTTGCAACACCGTAAAAATACAGATTGTCTAAACTCAAGTTTTGTGTTAAATATATGTAAAGGTTTTCTAGAGTAGATTCAGCATAAATAAGTCTCATAAAGTTTGCCTGTAGATGTAAGTGCATGCAGGGCTTATTGGAATTTTCCGTCTTTTGCCCAATTGTCGCGTGTTGTGAAAACAATGTTTTGCCCCTAATTGGAGCAGATCAAATAAATTTAAATTTCATTTATTGCTGAATTTAGGGTTGTCTTATGATCCCTTACATGTGGTATAAATTCATGCAAAAAATCTGTCGGGAAAGTTGTTTCCTTATTGGGCACTGGGCACTAACGGGAGTGAAAACCCCTTGATCACTAAAGGCACTATCAGTGATTTCCTAAATCAGAAAAAAAAAAACAAACAACAACAACAATCAGATTTTTGCATGTATACAACAAGTACATGCATCCTAACATTCTCTGCAAATGATTAAAAATCGAAGCAGCCTCCTAATAAGGAAAAAAATCGAAAATTTAATCAGTACTGCCCGTACGGACACTTATACAACACGTAGTTGAATGGAGAATGTATCTTGGAACACTGGCACGTTTTCTTCCTTTTCTGTAAATCTTCAGTTGGAAAAAAGTAACTAAAAAATTAAAAAAAAAAAAAAAAAAAAATGTAAATTTGAAAATTTTTCCAATTCTGATAGTGTCTTTTTAAGTGTTAAAGTGTTATATAATAGAATGTCTTTATTGCAACTTGCCTATAGTGCCTTTTAACTCCCTATACTATAATATGTGACTGAGGGTAACCAGAGAGGAAAATATCGCAAATACTGTAGCTCTAAAAGAAGAAAATTCTCGCGAAAAATGGAACTTTGTTGTAAAGCGTTATAAACCTCATAATTCATGTGTAATTGCGCAAGGGCAACTAGAAAATGGCAATCGATCACCAATTTGATAGATCAATAAACCAATGTGAGAGCTTTCACTCTTACAGGAAAGGTTTAGTTGGCCTTATGTGGTCACTCTAGGTTGGTGTGATTGGGGTTGAAGATGAGTCTTGTTAAAGTCGATGAGATGGGGTGACAATTTCCTTTGTCGATGTGTCAGTAGAAGTCTGTGATGTGTACCAAGTAGAAAATGCACTTTACATTAATTTTGTGAACATTAATAGATGCAAATGATCAAGTGAGATTTGCTTTATTTTGTATTTATCGAATCTGAAATTACATGTTTAAAATAATATTACAAAAACAAAACTGGTTAAAGGGAGATCTGTGGATGAGAAAAAACCTGGATTTTATGTCCAAAAAGTGTATAAAATGTGAAGGTGCTTAAACATGAAAACAAAAACGTGTATTCTAGGTTAAAAATTTTCGTGTAGAATCAAAATCTGAAAAATGCAAAAATGGTGGTGGCGTTCAAAAGATAGCGCATTTACGGGGCTGCGCAATGCCAGTCCCATAGAAACCTATGTGTATTTTGCTGATAATGCATCTTGCTTTGCAAAAAAACCCTAAATTTTGCAGTTAAGTTTGTGACAAAAATTTAAACTACATCTTGTTGGGAATATGTTTTGAGCATAATCGATTAAGCGCGTTCCGAAACGCCCCAATTGTAGGGTAAATTTATTCCGCAATTGAAAAAAAAAAGTCTCAAATTTTAGGGTGAAAAAAAAAAAAAGTTATTTACCAAAAATATGTAGGGACTGTTTAATTTCAAAGCTGTAGCTCTTTGAGTTGTCTTGTACATTCCAACTTATTGAAACAATCGATTTTTTTCACGCATGGAAAAATAAAGGGCTAGGGCCTTAGGGGAAACATTTCGGTATTTTTGGAATATTCCTATACTTGAAACGAACTTTGAAAGTTAGGTAGGTATCAATTTGAAGCCCATTAAATTCTGCATAAACTGGCACAGGGAAATCATACGGTAGGACCCCTTCCTTTCCAGTATGTGATGCCGCAACGCAAACTTTTTGTTCGAAAGTGCGAAATTGAGTGTCGTTTGTCACGGGACATGTCAATTTTGAATGGTTCTCGTGGCAAAATGATGAAAATTATTAATCTATAAAACAAATACTGCTACTGGAATTCCATTTCGTTATACCATTAACTCATATATTAACATCATAAGGCGTCATATATTATTTGTACATTGTAGACTCTTAGTTGGTAGACGAAAGTTTTGTCACCGAAAAAGTGCGATTTTCAGACCGAAAATCGGCCCCACAAATAAAGGATTAAAAGTTACCATCTGAAAACATGGCATTCCCAATTCCGCAGACCATATGGTGAAAAAATTCTGGATTAAAAAATGGACTCCTAAGGGTTTAACAAGGCTTAACATAGGGGGCTGGTGCTCATTCATGATTATGGCTAGACTTAGTCACATGGCACAAAAACACGTGACCTTTGCAGTAGTACGATGGTAATTTTGCACTGTTGTAGGGAACGCATAACAATGTAAAGTATGGTTGCCAGTTCCTGAGTTTAAAGTTTCTTTTATCACTATATTGACCCGAATCCGTGACTTACATTACATGTCAAGACTACTTATAGATATTATCTACTATGAAAAGAAATGCCACCGGCTTTGAAAGAGGACAAAACAGTTGCTTGCTATTATGTTAATAGTGGGAGAGGCCCGGGACCTTTCGCGGGGTCTCCCGCTAGCTGAGCATGCTGAGGTGGTAGGAGAAGAAGGAAAGAAAAAAGCTCTTTCAAAACCCCTTTGACCGATGATCATTGCCGCCCTCGTTAAAACAGGTGATTAAAACTATGTATTGGGACAATACCAACACGAGATCAATATTAATGCTGAATGCAGGTGCATCAACATGCATGGAGGTATGTTAAGCAGGATAGCGGAATATATGGTAAGAATTGTGCATTTCTTTACAAAAGCATGAAACTTGGGCATAAATGTTTTGAAATTAAAATAATGGATTCATTTTTATGTTAAGTAATGGAACCACGTCACCGTCAATCATATTCAAGGTCAAACAAGGTTCATTTGGGGGGTAATTTGAGGATAGTGAGGTCATTTATTAAAGTAGGAGATGCATGTTCCTAAGATGAGTTACATTGATTCTAGTTTTAATCGTAACTTTTCAGCTTTAAAAACTTGAATGTTTTTTTAACGCCGTCGAATTTCTTAAAGTATGATATTTTGGAGACGAAATCTAACTTGAATTGGAAGAAACATGCCGTATCTAAACAATGACACATATTTTTTTGAGGGGAGAGCAAAGCACCCCAATAATAGTCAAACTCAATCATTTAAGATGCGTTCTATGAACAGTTGGTAGCACCAGAAAATGGTTTTGGGGTATCGAGCAAGCATGGCACATTTTTGAAGAAGCGCCTCCAATTTTCAAAATGATATTTGCACAGTTACGTTTGGTAATTGTCTACGGAACTATACCGGCAAACGAGGAGCGATCTAATAAAAAAAAAATAAGCGCTTTTGTCATTAGAATTGGATCCCAGATTGTAATTAACGGCCAGAGTTGGAAATGCTCGTTTATGTCCGTCCATGATGCAAATATGTGCCACCTTAGAAAAGAAACTCCTAAAACTTGACTGCCTGAACCAATAAAACAAACCCTAATGGATGAGCGTTTAGACACTACATGCGCTGTTTCCCGGCTAATTCAACATTGGAAGCTGTTTCCAGCAGCCGTGAATTATTATCGGAGATCTCCGATAATAATTTCTTCTAATTACAAAATTCCTTCGTTTGTGACACATAGACATTTTTTTTTAATGTTTTACATTTTCACAGGTATACTTTACTAGCCCGTTACCAACTGTGTAAAAATCTCCAAGTTTTAAAAATTGGGGGGCGCTCTTCAAAAAAAATGTGCTTAGTATGCTTTAATACAGCTTTCTCCTTCTCTCCCTACCTCTATGGCCCTTGTACTCAATTGGTGCTTCTGCTATAAAATTCCAAGATTCCTTAAAATGTTACCGCTGTGGTGTGTTCGACCTGGCCTATTTACCTTCTACCCCCTCATGACCCAAAACTATGTATTCATACCCCCATACACCACGCACCCACTATGATTTTCCCTTTAAAATGTTGACCGTCACAAGTGGTAAATTATAAAAATATAAATCCGATTGTTCTATTTTTGGGGCTTTTGGTGATTAAAATGTGATATGACTTGTAGCATGTTCAAACAATTCACCGAAATGTATCCCCAGTGAGCTCTGTCCCTGTACCCCCCCCCCCCCCCCGCCCCACCCCCCCTCTTCAATGAAATGTTCATGGTTATGTTAATGAATTAAGCATAAGATATAAGAGGACATTTCCCGCAAAATAGGACGCCCCATTTTTAACATTTTACCAATATATTAAATCAAACCTGGAGGGAATAAGCCGTACAACCATCTTATAGTAATAATATGCTTTTGTATTTTCTGTCGTGCATGACCGATATCCGAGTATGCTTGTTTATGGGCCGATCAGGACAGCAAGTTCAAAACTTGAAATATTTTCAAAACTTTGTTTTCCTTTTCTTTGTTCAATAAACCTACAAATTGTCCTGGTTAGTATTCTACAACAAGTGCAAATTTATACAAATTTGTATCCTCAGAAAATCTCCTCGTGTCCATTTAATGTAAAGAACCCTCTTTGATTGAGTCGAAATGTATGTCACAATAGATCTATGAAAAATGGTTTTTTTGATGTGTTAGAGTTATGCAACTATTCTGCATGCTTTTAGGTGTATTGACCTCATTGACCTTTTGTGAACTCTAGGTGACATTGAACTTGAACTGTGCGGTGGTTCCATATCCATTTTTTCCAAATTTAATTCTCTACCTCTCTGACAAATTTGATGCTTTAAAGCAAATGCACGAGTTTTATCCATGATCTCTTAACTACATTACAATGGCTGTGTAATATACCACTTTGGGACAAAATTGAGAAACGGCAACGTCGGGCCCTGTCAGTTGGGTGTCATGTTGAGATAGACATGTTTTCTTCACAATTCAAGTAGATTTCGTCTCCAAATTATCATACTTTAAGAAATACGCGTTACAACATCCAATTGTTCAAAAACTAGAATCAATGTAACTCATCTAGGAACATACTATCTCCGATGTTTTAAAACGGAAATACTCATAATTTCGGCTGTAATCGACTCATCTCTTTGTTTCGTCTCCACAGTACAACCACTGCCTCGGGGATATACCTTTCTGCGCACATGTCCCTATCTTGTTCAACTGTTGCTGCCCCGCTTCTTGTCGGCGATGAATCATTGGAACATGAAGAGTAATCCCTGCCGAGAAGTGTTCCTTGTGTTGTTCTATGCTTTTACAATGAGTTGCCAAGTGATAATAACCTGGGATAAGCGGCGGTTGCGTATGCAATTAGTGAATACGCTTTCTCCTATCTCTCCTACCTGACATGAGCTGATAAACGGGAGTGATCACCATGAACCTGACCGTTGGGCTGGAGATATAATCCTTCCTGCGCTCACGTCGGGAACAATGGTGGAATCAATAGTGCAATCGATTCAGTTGACCTCTTCCCGCAACATTAGTTTCACTCTTTATTCCGTTGTCAAGTTATGGAGCCCGGACTGTGATGACATGCCAGACTAGTGATTCTTTCACACCGCGTCATCAAACAGAAGCTCTGATCACCTGGTCGTCACTGATGAACGAGGTGGACACCGTGGCCACCAACTACCGCAACCACACCAGGCCTATGATTAAGCAATTTTGGCATATGTGAGTCGCCTTTCTAGCTTGACCCCTCTAGTATATCGGTGCATGTTTTTGGCATTGGTGTATTGCCGCCAATGAGGACGACTTGATTGGTACTGTCTTGGACAATTATTTGCCAAACCGTATTAATACCTTCACGCAGAAATTTGACCAAATCACCGATGACAGTCTTCACATTTTTTGTGTGTTTGTCAAACCCCCCCAAAAACATCCTATTGATTTCGCTTGTACAAAACTTTAAGCTCATGGAATTTCCCCTTGCCGGCCGACATCCGAATAATTTCAAAATCGATATTTTTGCATGATTGTAAGGCCTTTTATATACAAAAGCCCTCACCTCACCCGAAATGATTAAGACCAAATCAGCTTCCTTACGGGTTACACGAACAGAGTTTTATAATTTAACGTCGCAAGCGACGTTTAAATTCAGCAGACGACGAAAATGGCGTTTAACACCAGAACACCCACACCGTAATGCATGTTTTTCCTCCCACGCTATCAACACGGTTTGATCGGTCCTAACCTTTGTGCGTTTTAATCATCGAGTGAGTACGAGTCAAAAATATTCATGTAATATACACTTTGTTAGATTAAAGTTACGGAAAACTGTAAAGTTGGCCTACAAATTACCTGGAATGTCTTTATCCTCATCCTCAATGTCCCTATCTGTTTTGGGTTGTATTTGATGTTTCTGTGATAAAATAAGCTCTGTTCTTTCAATGGCCCTAGACTATCATTTGAGAGCAAATTGAAGAAATTTCATATTTTGTGAAATTGCCAGTGCCCGCTTTAATCACCTCACTAAAACATCGATTAGGTAGCACTAATCAAAGATTTATCTATAATAAAAGTTGTTAATTTATGAACTACTAAACTTAATACCTGGTGTGTGCCGCGCGCGGGCGCATGCAAGAATTGCTATAACGATGCAGACTACAAATAGTTCCGGGTCGA
>JAMKCH010038545.1:0-14115 GCA_023653785.1 Ophioderma brevispina | reverse complement strand
CTATATGATTGTGGGAAGTGAGAGACATTTGGGGCTGTTTCAAGTTACCAGTGCAAGGTTTAGACTTGCATAACTAAGCACTACCTTCAGGAGCAAACTGGAATGAGTGTATACCCATGGTACAAGGCACATGGACCTTTTAACACCGGGGAAGATATTGGTGGGAAAACAATAACAACTACCCTTCAGGCAATAAACATAACTATCATCTACCGAGATAAGCTGAAATTTTAACTACTGCCAAGTGGTTATCAGACTAGCTGCAAATGCATGCCTCTCTTGGCCAGCATTGATAATGCCTGGCTTCATTTTTTCAGCTTTTCACCATATCCACACAGCATGCATCTAACATGTAGGACCAACAACAATCAGCATAATCTTCGCCTACCAACACAATTCTCCCAAAAACACAAAGTGAAACGAACAAAATGCCCCAAAAACGCAACATCTGCTCAGAATTTTCAAACTCCACAACATAACTTTTCAAAGAAATGTATTACTTGCATCCTGGCGTAGTTGCAAGAATGACAGACATGAGAGACGATTTTAATGAGAGAACATTTGGGTTTCCTACTCTTATTTGCTACTATGACAATACCTATATTATAACAAAGAAAACTATTAACGCTCAAAACATCCAATTAATGCAGCAAAGCAAATGGCATTAATAGAGCTTTTACGATGAGCCAGTCAATCCTCCCCTGATCCAATACGACATAAATCATAACTCATCAGGGGATTCAATTTCTTTTCAGGAATTGCTTGTGCAACATTTTCGATGAATGAAATGAAAATTGTGATCGCCATGACACTCAAACAGTTTGACATCACTGTAGACAAGAAGAACCGTAAACCGTCCAATATGGATCTCCAGAGTTGTGCTCCGGTCACTGGATGGCATACACTTGCAGTTCAAACCACTACAGAACGCACAACTTTGTAATCTTGAGATTCTAACTGCATTATTGAAGCTAGGATTTTTATCACATGGTGCATACACAGAAAACCTGGAAAAATATATGTAATTTTTTATTTGGTAAAAATAACACAAGTTTGTGTAAAGATAAAAACATCACATTATTTTTGTAAAAAAATTTCCCTATTTTCTTAGTTAAATTGCCTGTTTTCACCAAAGTTGCATATTTTTACCACAATATCTTGCCAAACTTTGATACAATCTAAAAAATCCCATAAATTTAAAACTGTTTAAGATTTGGCAAATTAGATTGGTTACGTGTACATCTTTTTTGTTTGTATATTATTTGCACTGTGTGCAGTTTAGAATTGTATCCAGGGAAAATTGACCTGTGATCTAAGACCGATGACTTAACATCTGTTTTCTTGAAAATCACCATTTTTTTTTAAATGGTTAAGATTACTAAAATAATAATCAATGTACAATTATCCAATAGGTGGAATGTAAATATTAAATATTCATTTCTGACATGGCAGTCTCTAAGTGGCATCGTGGTTTGCTTCTCTCATGTTTGAATTTACAAATACCTTACATTTGTGTAGCCAATAACGTGGTGTGTAGCTTTTACGGTTATGTGTATTTATGTTTTTACATTTTATTGCGTAAATAAAAACTTGCGATGCCCGACCTGTTGGCATTGCGCTGGCGAAGCATAGCAGCTCCACAATTATCCACTGGTGGGGCTTGGATTGAGAACTTGAATGTAGTCAATCATTGCCCTGATCAACTTTGTGTTATTGGTGGCATTTTACAATGGTTGTGGTAAATACGTGATCTCAAGCTGCCAGTCACATTCAACTTGCTTGGGCCATGTTCTCCAATACATTGTATCCATTGTGACCATTGTATCAAGTGTCATGAAAATTGATGGGCATATGTTGATACACCAAGCAATTTGATGATACTGACCATTTTGGGGCCCGACCTCTAATACCTCTAGATTTTCTTAGGACCACATCCTTGAGGAAACTTGTGGGCACTACCCATAACCATTACATGCCATATTTAAAATGTGTGCACGTATGTGAATGGGTCATTAATGTTTAGGAGTAACATTTTTGAACCACGAGACAGACAATTTACACTACCAAAGCAATCTCCATGTGCCCTCTTACATATGATATAAAAATGAAGTACAGCATATCATCATAAATCACCATGCACGCAAGGACACATCCCTTTGGTCAGGGACTTTTTGTCCCTAATCATAGACCCCTGATCTACAATTAGGGAGATTTGCTTTTAGTACATGGGGAAATGTAATTAATGTTTTGGTTTAGTTTTTTTCATATACAATTTTGACACCAATGTTTTTCCAATACAGAATTTCATGGAGAATCTGAAAATCACGGGTGTCATTTTTTTAAAATGTGTTCTTGGGTGTTTTGTAAGGGGGAAAAATTTGTACAGGGGTAACAATAAAAGTGTTTAAATTGTTTTAAAAATTTATACCAATCTGTTCGGTTGCTCATATGGTTTCTAAAAAGGTATATTTTGCCATATTTATGACCCATTGTTTTAGTACAATAGGCTAAAGAAAGTTCAAGGTCAATATTTATAAAAAACTTTTTTTAAAAACTGGTTTTAAATCGTTCAAAGGGTCATACTATAAAAGAAAATGTAGATTCTGTATTTCACCTTTCAAAGTGAGACTTTTACAGATATGACTAGTGGTGTCCCATATACCCTGTGGACCACGGCCATATTTGCCCTCTTAATTATCATCAAAACATCAGTAACAACGCCACCTGTATATTTTTGACTTCTGTACAGTAAGACAAACAATTTGGCACCATTTTCAGAACCGATGAATCTGAAATTTTACCCCAGTGTGACCTTGAACCTGTTTGCCTTGTAACTCTTGTACTATAACCCTCAGGTAGGGCAAACTATACCTTTCTGTAATCCTTGAAAGGTACTGAACATGATGGTATACTTTAAAACACATTTTGGCCCCTTTTATATTTTGACCCCTGTATAAACCTTGCCCCCTAGAATACATCCAAGAACATGTTTTAAAAAATGACACCCATGAATTTTGGAATCCTCATACAATTTTGATTTAGAAAAATCTTGGTTGCAAGATTGTATACAAAATTTTCACAAAAAATCAGTTCCACATGTACTATTTGTTAGTTTTGTGGATGGACAACATTCATGCAAACAAAACAATCACTCTGATCTTGAGCAATTCCCAACCCATTTATTAAAATCTGCAAAATATAGTTATCAGTAAAAAAAAAAAGTAAAGCAAAATAGCATAGAACAACTGGGTATTTAATTTACTAAATGAATCCACAACCGGAATTATAAATGCTGTTTTGATCAACCAAATTTCAAGATGTTAAAATCAGTGTGAACAACATTACTTGGCAAGCAAAATTATTTAGTAAGTAGTGGCAATTGTGTTGTGATTAGTTATTAAGAGTGAACAATAATAAAAGATTTTACAAATTAGCAGAGCTAAGAAAAAAGTTTAAATTTACATGAGCCTTTCACAGCAAACCGATGTCTTGCTACAAATCATCGTCTTTAAAGATGCAACAAGAGATTTCAAATACAAATGTCCCTAAAAAAATTGAAAATTCTGATTTTCAATGGTGTAAAGCTTTCTATCAAAAATATCCCCATCTGAAAGGATTAAGCTGAGAACTGTTTTTTTTCGGTAAAAAAATTGTGAAATTTCTAATTTCCTATAGCAGCAAATAGGAAATACATTGTACAGCCCGTTTTCTATTGAAATATAAGCATATACAAATCATCTTTTGTTTTCACTTTAAGTTATTTCTGTAGCCAAATAAAAGATCGGTAGTCAATTGAATGTCTAATGTATATGAAATCACTACATAACACAGAAAATATGGATGACTTGAAATCTCTCATTGCACCTTTAAGGCATCGTATTACTACAGTGTCAAGGGTTCTCAGTACACAACAGTGCTTTTATCATGCAGGCTTTATCATTTTCTGGATTTTTGAGTCATTCCAATCAAACAAAAGAATTACCATTGCATTTCCCTGTGTCTAGCATTTTGTTGCTAATGCACAGATCCAGAGGGTATTTTGAATCAATCCCATGATGCATTGCAATGTGCCTACATTGTACTGTACTAACACATGTCAGTACTTAGGGATGAAAAGTGTTCCAAAAGTTTAAGAACCACAAGACATTTCATAATCATGCTAAAAATTCCCTAAGTACTAATGCTTTGTGGGCTAAAATGAGCGTAAAAGTCAAGTTTTTATGTGTTAAAGGCTGACTCAGAGATTTTGAAATATAATTGTTTGTGTTTAGTAATTAAAAATAGTAATCTAGATCTAAAGATATTCACCTAAAATGCTTAATCCCAAAATTAGAGATGGATTGGATATTCGTTTTAATTGCAGTAAGCATTATGTACAGTATACAGTGCTATAGGATACCGTTGATAACAAAAATTCCGGATCCGGAAATTATGACAAAGTGGTGATTTTCTAAATGAAGGACCTTGATTGAGCTAGTTATGTCACACAGTTGACTGTATAGGATAAGCATTATATATATGCAAAAAACTGATTTGTTTGAAAAATGAGTGCGCCGTCATCGGAAAATCACTGAGTCAGCCTTTAAGAATAGGATTTATGCGGATAACATGACACCTATGACGGTGAAAATTTCCCAAAACTGGTGCATTGTGGGACTGGCCCCAATACACCCTCTGGCACAGATCAGACTTAGTTCACAAAGTTCAATTCCTTACTCTTTAAAGGTCCATGGACATGCTTTAAACATTTATAATACCACCAAAAATGTTCATTCATTAGTATGTATTGAGTATCATGTAAAACTCTGATGAAGCCAGGTTTTTTTTAGTTATTGAGAAAACGTTATTTGATAAAAATGGGCCATAAATCATGTGTTTGGACAGGCTTTCAAATGGAAATTCCAAAACGAAAGTGATTATCGCGCTGGCAGCATTGACCCGGAAGTGACGCCCGAAGTAACAAATACGCGATACGCGTCATGATCGTAATCGTGGATCGGACAGTGCGCGTGGCCCAGTTTTTCTTGCCTAAGTACACAGTGGACTTATGCGTCGTACGTGTTGTAACATATGCCATAATTTTTCTTGATTTGGTGCCTTAAAATTTACGATAATAATGCGCTGTATTGTCGACGGCTGCACCGGCGGCGACCTACCAACAAGGAGAATCAAACAGAATAGTTTTTATTCAAGTTCCCAGACAAAGTAAACCGACAAGAGAGATACCTGGAGTGGGTTTGTTCGTCGCTTAACAACCAATGTGAGCTTTGTTTACAACTGGTGTTACTCTGACGTCATTACGGGTCAAATCCCACTCCAGCATCTTGATACGCGTTCGCGAAACATGAGAAGGCTCTGTCAGGTTGGTATATTTGTCCTGAAATTTATCAATTCCCTATGGTGTCACTTTTAAAAAGAATGTGTTGCGATATATCATGATACGTGGAGGTACGAAATGTAGAAATTAAGAAATGTCTCTGCAGCCGTGCCCATGGACCTTTAAGAATTAACAGCTTCAAAAGTCATACTTTATACTGTACAAGATTAGCGTACAAGTTGTTTATTTTCCACAGAGGAATTCTTTCTCACAGGGCAGTTGAAGTCAGCTAGATGTTCACTTGCCTACACACCATGCACCCATCTGCTTTTTCCATATTTCCTATTATTTAGACGTTTTTTTAACTTGTTATTTGCATAAACAATATGTACAGATGGTACACTTTATAAATCAATTTTGTACTCATTTTGCGATCTAGTGATGGAAAATGTGGCTTTCTCTTTATTAAATTTTGCGAATTTTGGTATGAAAGTGAGCTTCCCGTTTAACCGTTTTGCAATATTACGTTATCCGTTTAAACTGCCGGGCTGGCGTTTAAACGTTTGAACCGTTAATCGCGCCTTAGCACTAGCTAAAAAAAATTTTATCGCTCCACCTGTCCTGAAGGGCGATGTTGGCCTATTCTCACGTTGCCAGTAATGTTTTGACTTACAAACAGCTCATACCCCCATCCTCACCTGCAATGTACATTTCAACTACTGTGCACTTATTATTTGTACGAACACCATATCATTCAGCATAAGCAATAAGAACCATAAGTCCGCCCCAGCCCTCAGAACCAATCTCCTGCTATACTTTGCATCACGCTACATTTTTCTAGTAGCTCAGGAATAACTGACACAGTTGCTATGTAAATGAAGCCTCCTGCCGTGATTGGTAGAATCCATAATTGCTGCCGGCACCACGCCCTCAGCTAAAGAGCACATATACATCCAGTGAGGGCACCTACTGCCGTCAACAGCTCAGATACATGCCTGGTAAAAAGAATCAATTATTGTAGTCAGTTTCAGGAAAAAGTCACTGCATAGACTTATATCCTAAAATTATGGTAAAACAGGTTTACAGTTTACGCATTTTCTCTGTTCACTCCTCATTCACGTTTGAAACAAGTGGCCCCCCGTGCCGTCTCCTACCACTGAGCTACAAAGAAGTTAACAGTAATTGTAGTTACTAAAGTGTAAGACGTCTCAGCAGAAGATTTAAATCAGGATCTCCATAAAAAAAAATTACAAGTTGGTTGTACCACTGATCATAAACTGGACGTTTAGTTTGGTCATTAAGTGAAGACCTAATCCGCACAAGGTTACAAATAGTGATCTCCATATTACTAGCTGGGTGCTCTCCACTGAGCTAACAAGAAGTTAGTATTACTACCAACCAATCTCAATTACAATGAATGCTAACACTAACATGCAATCTTTTAGTCACCGCATGCTATATGAAATTCACATGCATCTACCAATAGGGTATTTATGACAGAAGTGTACTAATTGGTTACTGATTATTTTGCTGGCACTTTTAATCAATACATGGTTTAAATTATTACTTTCTGCCAACTTTCTTTGTTCTTGATGACTACGAAAATTAAAGTGACACCAAAAATTTTTTGATACAAATTTGTCTCACATTGCACTTGAACGGTTGTACACCACCTACCGAGAATGTTTCAAGGGTTTATTGGACAAACAAGACGAAAAGAAAGCGCCAAATTGTTTTTGAGCTCGCCTGCTATCGTAATCATCCCCATAGGAAACATGCTTGAATTCTGTCGTGCAACGACATAAATTACTAATCATCATCTTATTACATAAAAGACGGCATATTCAGCTTATTCACTTCAGGTTGGATTTAATATATTGGTCGAATGTCAAAATATCAAAAACCTGGCGTCAAAAAAATGTGGGTGCTTCTCTCTGGAAATGTTTCTCATGTTCTCCTTTTAAAGAAGAAAATTAGTCGGACTTACATCTGATATGTGCATCCCTGCGCCGAGTCGCATGATAGTTGGACAGCATCAAGCACACAACAAAAAGTACAGAATGAACCTTTCCTTATTGGCCATTGCGCTAAAGTATTTACTTTACTAGGATGGCCTTTTTACTAGTCAGTGCAGCTGGTGCATTTGCAGTCAACACACAGCATTTTAATAACACATCTCAAGTGATCCATGACATAATTAGCAATGCAAATTATGCAACTTACTTTGTGCGCTTCCTTTTCGTTTGGCTCCATCCTGACTGTACAAAGTATTGCAAGTCTCCGTCTTCATGGCACTTCGAAAAATGGAGAAGAATATTTATGTATTATAATGCGAGCTGACGACTAACAAGGAATGACGCGCCTATTGCCAGGCCATCTGTGAAGTTATGTGTGCAATCTGCTGCCAGGTTTAGTAGGTCTGAAACTTTGGATATTCTCTGGTTCTGTCAAACAAGGGGGAAATATCCATCACCCCTAAATGCAGTATATGAGATCGGTACATTTCATATTACTGTAAGATTTTGGGACTATTTCGGGCAAATTAGTATGGGCAAATGAGCAAATTAATAGCAAAAATCAGTAATTGCTATATTTTTAAAATGTACATCGGATAAACCAAATTCCTTCGCTGCATGAAAGCCGCCTGGTTGCGCATCTTTTATGCAATTTGAAAATATGTGATATATGTTGGCTTGATATGCAACTAGCTAATAAATATTCATAATTGCTGTATCACTAAAACCGGTACATCGGCTATCCACAATTCCTGTGCAAACAACTACTCTGTGCCATACATCTTTTGTGCGGGGTGGGGGGGCCCTTGTATTCATGAGTTGGATATGACACAATCGAAAATTTTGTGACCCCGGTGGTGTCAAATGAGTGGGAAATAAAGAATACTATAAATGTTGGGAGATGGGAAGGTGGGATGGTTTGGAGGGGGGAAGTAGATGTTGGTGGGGTGAAAGGTGGTAGATGTTTGAGAGAGAGGCAGGTGGATTTTTGGAGAGGGGGAATGTTTGATGTTGGGAGCGGGAAAAAGAGTGAGTGAGTGGGAGAGTGGGGGGTGGTGGAAAGGGTGGGTGTTGTGGAGGGGACAGGTGGGGTGTTGGGAGATCGGTGGAAAGGTTGGGATGTTGGGGAGCCTGGGATGGTGGGGTGGTTGGTGAGGGGGACGGGTGGGGTGTTGGGGGAAGATGCCGGGTGGGGTGTTTGGGGAATGACAGGTGGCGGTTTGGGGGACTGGGCCCAGTGAGTGTTGGGGGGCCGGGTGGGGTGTTGGGGAGGGGGCCGGGTGGATGTTTGGGAGGGGGGGGCCTGGGTTGGTTGATTTGGAGGGATGGTGATTGTGTGTTGGGGAGAGGGTTGGGTGTTTGTTTTGGGAAGGGTGGGGTTTGGGAGGGGGAGGTGAAGTTTGTCGGAGGAATGGGGTGGATTGTTTGTGAAATGTATAATCTTCATCACTAACATTGGTTGGGTGGGTTGTATTACCCTGGGCTAGCAAGATCATTCAGAAGGGCTGAAGGCTTTCAAAAAAAATAGTTTGCAAAAAATATTGAGTTTATCTGCTGACACTTTTTTGGACACCCGTAACTCATACCAGTTGCAGTCCTGTGCTGCTTATACTGAGTTATAGCTATGTGAAAGCAGGCGAGACTTGTGTTGAGAACTGCAAAACTGCCTTGTATCACTATCATTTGTATGGCAGACTTCGGAGTCTATTATTGAGCAATTGCATCATATTTAATCGCAAATTTAAAATTCTAATCAACTGTTGAAGCTTGTCCAGCATGATCTGAAGACCCTCAAAGAGTGAGAGCATTGTTGGCAAATGTCATTTAACCCTATTACTCTCCATGTGCTCCTGCGGGGAAATTCAGCACTTGGGGCTACCTTTTGTATACATTAGGTCTTTTGACACTAACGAGCTTATACTTTGGGACATTCTCTCCGTCCTTGAAAGTTTGTATTTACTGCCAGCGTGACCTCACACCCTAGGAGACATTTTGTAGAAAACGGTGTCGACGGTTGTTAGAAGCTAAAACCGCCTTCTAAAGGGAAAAGTAAACAGCATATCAATTAAAAGCAATTTTGGTTACGGCGATTTGGGTCCCAGCAGCAGTAAAGAGCATGAAGTTTCTCATATTGGTATTTTTGGGTCCGCCCATTGTGGTGGAATGCATGGCTGCCAAATCAGAAGTAAACAGACATTCAACGTTCGGGAAGGAACATTTGGTGGAATAGGGCACGATGGGGAGGGGGAGAAGGTAAACCCAAGAGGTCTTCGTCTCAAGTCGAGAGCGACGTGAATAGAGATAAAGCGGCAAACATCCCTGTTAGGTATATTGGGACACTTAACAAAGCTTAGACCTCGTAAAATTACTCCCCGTCCGACAAGGCACGATCCCATGCATCAAACTCCTGCCATCATTGAAACAAGGTATATATTCTGCAGTCATTTCGATCCCACGCTGCCACCAAATTTGTCACACACCGTATTTAAACTAAATACTGAGGCATACCAGCGACTTATTGCTCAGCCCTGCCAAGACCTGGACTCAAGCCCAGGACCCCTTGATCGCAAATCCGAGGCGGCACCCCCCAGTGAATAGAGCTAAAGAGGATACAATCCCTGTGTGGTATATTGACACTTAACAAGCTTATACCTTGTAACATTACTCCCCGTCCTTACAATGCACTTCCCATGCATCAAACTCCTGGCCATCTTGAACAAGGTATATAGTCTGCGTCATTTCGATCCCACCGCTGCCCCCATTGTCACAAACCGTATTTACTAATACTGAGGCATACCACGACTTATTGGCTCAGCCTGCCAAGACCTGACTCAAGCCCAGGACCCCTTGATCGCAAATCGATCGCACGTGAATAGAGCTAAAGATAATTCCCCCTTTTAGAAAACACTGGGGGTTTTTTCTCAGAAAATGGACGGATAACACAAAATCTGCATGCGCAGGCAACATTTTTAAATGCACAGAGCAAATGTTACATGCATCTGTGCATGTAAAACCCCTCTAGATCGAACACTGGAAAATGCCCAGGAGGCACTCATTGGCAGTGGCCTTTTTTGCAATCAGCACAAAAAAGGTTCTGTGAGTGCCGATAAGTGACCATCAAACAGATTTGGTTAAATTTATTCCGAGATTAACTGAGACTTCCTTTTAAAATTACCGTTGTGTTTGTCTTCCTTTTCTTCTACTTCTTTAGTATCTTCGTTTCTTTTATTATCTTCTTTCTTGTCCTTGTCTTCCTTTTCATCTTTTTCTTCTCCTTCATCCGACTTCTTTCTTTTCCTTAATTTTCATCACCACTGTCTTTTTTGTCATCTTCTTTTAGCACTTTTTTATCAGCATTGTGACTGTGGCTGTGTGAGTGTCCATGCCCATCTTCACCCTTTATATGCCTAACTGATTTCTCTATGACAAGAAAGAGCACAATGCCAGTGAGCACCCACAAACCAACCATCATGTCTTGGGAATGATCGTGTCCATGATCACCATGACTATGTCCATGATCATGATCATGACTATGGGAATGTTCACCATCTGCTCCATGTGTGTGAGGATTTACTGCATGAGGAATCAAGTGAAGGAATGCATCTCCAAGCAGACCACCTGAAGCAAAGCTCAGTAAAACCCTCAGCATTGACTCTTTTCCTGCTTGATCTTTATCTAGTGGAATTAAAAACAAGATGAAGAAAGGTGCAGCACTTATCAATATTGTTGCACCAATTGCTTCACCCCACATTCGCATTTGTTCTTCTGTCTTGCTAGGGGATGGCTTCAGCCTAGCAAAATAATCGTCTCTATTGACTGTCTTCTGAGTGGGCTTCGTGTGGGAATCATGTTCGTTGTGATGATCAGGTTTTCCGTCTCCCTGTTCGTACTGCTGGCAATGGTAGAAATGTCGGTGATCTTCATGGCTGTGATGATCATGATGGTGGACTTCGTGTCCGCGATGATGATCGTGACTATGTCCGTGATGATCGTGGCTATGCCCGTGATGATCATGGCTATGTCCGTGAGCAAGGGCTAAAGCCGTTAAGCTCATGATTACCGCTAAGCAGCACAAAATCTGATTTGTAAATCTGTGGGATTCCATCTTGTTTAAATGAAGACGTGGCTCAATTAGTTACTCTATAGAGTCATTGACATGTGTCGGAGTGCACGGCTGTTTATGCATCGCTGGTCTTTAAAACAGTTTTTCTGAAAACAACACCAAAATTTCCCTATTTTTTTCTAAAAACAAAATTGCCGTTCGAATCTAGAAAAATAGACGCAACTAATAGTGAATCTTATTTAACTTATAGTATTTAGTTACATCAATACCATATCATTAAAGCGAATCAATAATTGCAAGCATTACAAAATGTAATTTCTAATTTTACTTATTTTAGCACAAGTCTACCTTTGATCGGGGGTACTACCTTTCTAAACACCGGTCTTCATAATTATACATTTAAAAAAAAGGACATTGAGCGTATTTCGAGTATCGACCATTGTACTCAATGTATGATGTGAATGTGATTTATTCCGTTAAAGACTGACTTGCTGTTGAAAATGGGGGAAAATATTTTATTTTTTTCAATGAATAAATATATCAAACTAATAACGGGAGAGTTCATACTCTGGTGGGGAGTGGAAAATCGAGGGTGGTCTACCACGTACAAGGAAGATTTTAATTATGGCAGGGTTAAAAGGGTCCATTCTTGGCCACATAAAAACAAGTAAATTTTCACTTTTAACCCATGCGGTTTTGTCAATGTAACCAAAATCTGTTATACTTTTGACATTATAACCTTGAGTCCCAACACTAACCAAAAATAATGTTTCAAATGTTCCACTTTCGCTAGTTTGGTGGGTTGGTTGAATTTTTTTTTTTTGGTTTGACTTGGCATTATACTCAAAAATTGAGTTTTTTGTGCCACAACAGTAAAGGAAAAAAGAAGAAAACAAATCAAAGCAAATAAAAAGGACACCTGCTAGTTTGGTTATACCTAGGCAAATAGAGCACACGTGACCGAAGAGTTGTTTGTTTTTATTTGGTAATACCAGCATAAAAGTCAACAAACATTGGAAATAAAATAAAGCAATAGGAAAAGTCCACTAAACAAATATACATGTACAAACCAGGAAAATATTGATAAAACTGCCATGGAAACACACTGACACAAAGCTAACAAACCAGGATAGTCCATTAAGCCTGCCAACAAACACAGTAGGAAGCTTATTTCCAATGGAGCCCTATATAAACGAAGGTCGTGAGTGAAGTGAGGGACGAAAAATTAACGATAAAAGGGAAGAAAAAGAAAGCCATTAGAGGGGCTAACATGCTGTGGCCGTAACCCAGCTTTTTTCAGGGTGACAAAGGGGGGGGGGGCATATCTTTTAGGTGCAGCATATGTTAACATGTGCTTAGTATAGTATAGGCTATGGTGTGTGCAGAAAAATCACTAATTTTTCAGGGAATGCAAGGGGCAAGATTCCCACGTGGGGGGGGGGGGAGGGTTCACCCTGCCCCCCCCCCCCCCGGGTACGCCACTCCTTAAACTGTAAACTCAGCCATTTCTTGGCTCAGCATTACTAGTTAAATGTTTTATCACATTAATTTTAAAGGCATGCATGCTTGTGGAGATGTTTTGATGTTTGGACCTTGTTACAAAATAAACCTGTAAAAAAACTAGGGATTTGATGGCAGCTGGAATACAATCGCTGCAGAACGTAAAATAAACGGAGCCGTAAAAATACGAAACAATATAACGGTGTAAAATCTCAGCTCAGCGTTATGTTGGTTTTGCTGATTTGTTAAAACAATTTTAAGAATTTTCATCTTTGAAGACTTGTGAAGATTGGTTATTGAATGTGATATTTAGCAAGGATAGGAGAAAATAACAATCCCCAGGAATGTCTCTTGCTGGATTGGTTTTATAATCCAAGGAAAGTTGATTGAGAACATTTTTGATACGAAGGTGGTTGCAGTTTTTTTAGTTGTGAACAAAATAACAAAAAATGCTTATAATATACTGAAATCTCAAGATAGGCCTTTAAAAGCTGAGGGGTTTTGGGCTGAGACTTTTGAACTCGAAGGGGAAATTGAATGGGGTTCATTTCACTAATAATTTCAAATGTACTATTGGAGACCAACTTAGGTCATTTTATTTTAAAATTTTACAAGCAATTTGCACAAACCAGTTCCTATACTACAAAAATTGGCAAAATCGACTCTACTCTATGCTTCTTCTGTAAGAATTCTAATGAAACTCTTGTTCACTGTTTGTGATTGTAATACAATTTGGAGTTGTGGGCAAAAAACCTCACTTCTTTTATTAGGAAAGAAAACTGGTGATAATGTAGATTTCAGTAAATGTGATAAAATGTTTGGGTGTGGATGCAACTATCCCTGAAAACATCATTCATGTATTAATTTCCTCTTCCTTCTCTTGAATTTTATATTCACCGGTGATAGATTTCAACAATCAAACCCAAGTTTTCTGCATTTTCTAAAGTTGGGAAGGGTTAAATTTAAAAATGAATATAAAAATTGCAGAGCATAATATAATTCTGATCAAGCATTTTAAAAAATTTTCTTTCAGTTTGGATGATGATTGATTCATTCTTAAAAAACTATTTTGGGCTTATGGCATCCAGACCAGGATTTTATGTTGTTGTTGTTGTTGTGTGTGTTGTGTTTTTGTCCTTGTCTTTTGTCTGCTTTACAGTGTTTTGTGGTTCTGGTGTTGCTTTGGATCCATTGTTTGCTTTTGTGATACCTGTACATTA